>VXBL01003180.1:2622-39194 GCA_013400195.1 Aramus guarauna
AAAAAAAAAAGAATTGCTACTCTGTGGAAGAAACAAAGTGTGACTTCCTCCTCCTTGTTTTTGAGCAGAGAAGAATTTTTGGAGAACAGTTCATTGTGCATCAGGGTTTTGGGCTGGCATCTCCTGCGTTACTGTCACTCCACTCAGTGTAGCAGAACATTGATTTCTGTACAGGGAGCTGAGTAGGAAAATAAAAAAGCCAATATTCTATTGGCTAAAGCAGAGTGCCGGTGGAGGAGCTGCAGCAAGTTTAGCACCCAGTGGATTTGAGCATGTGCATGTGTTATGGGACGGGCAGCTGTTCATTGGCTTGCCTTTGAAAGCATAAGGAAACCTACATCTAGAGGGGAGGGAGAATGAGAGATAGGCACGGAAAAAAAGTAATAAAGGAGATATTAGAGGGAAACAAACAGTAGACAGTGACTGGCAAATAGCAAAGGAATGATGAAAATGGAAAACAGGAGGAGAAATAGGAAAGGAGTTTGGAACCTTCTAGTAGAAAAGAAATAAGACTCTTTTTTTTTTTTTAAAAGGTTAAAACTAAGTTAGAGTTACTTGGAAAACGTAAGAACAAATGTAGGGCTTTTAAAATCCAGGCTATTTATTTCCCTCCATTTGAAATGAAGTACTCCTTTTTTTGCATTTCTCATTTGTATTAGCAAATCAAGCAACATCATGAAAATACATATATTTCTAACACTTAGACATATACAGCTGCTTTTTGATTAAAAAAATTCACCATAAATAACTTTTAATTTCAAGATTTTCTCATGTTACTAACTTTTCTCCCTGATCTACACAGATATACAGAGAACTTTTATAATCCAGAAAAAGAGATCTGAAAACAACATTTTTCAAGAGTTACGGGACTTGCCTTCAGCAGCCTTAGATTCCTCAAAGCCATCAGTTAGTACTTCTGCATTTGCTCATCAGAGTTAAGTGGGTCCTGCAGTAGAACTTTGTCTTAATAATTCAGCAGAAGCACCTGTCTCAGTTTGGTAGGAAGCAGCTCCATCTCATGCAGGTTGGCTGTAAGAAGAGCTCTCCACCAGGTGTAAGTTCTCAGGACAAAGTGAATTCATTTGCACCTGCGTAAGGCTTTGCAAGCCGTACAGCAGCTATGTCGGTGCTGCTTGCACTTATCAAATTTACATCCAAAGTAGCTAAATTGTTTTGAAAGTGCATCACAGTGTGAAGTCCTTTCCAGTTCTGCTTGCTATTCAGAAACATAAAGTAGAAAAATGGTATGTATTTGTGACAATTGGTAAAGCACAAAACAAGAAGAAATATTTCTCTAAATAAGACATATGCAGTCGTGGCAAAAGGAAAAATATACTAGGTATGCAGATACACAGATAGATATGCTTCTTAATTTTAAGGGTATTAGAAGATATGTTAACAATGGAGCAAGAAGGTGTATTTAATACTAGAGGAACCAGAAGTAAAAAAAGATGCATGGTTAGGGCTCCTCTCCAACTCTGAATAGCAATATACTGGCCATTCAGCTCTGCTGGATTTCTCTGGTGCAGTACTTGCAGTACTCCAAAATCTCTGAAGGCAGCTGCTATAATCCACCTTGAATTCATGTTAGATGCCTGAATATCTGACCAAGAGATGACAATATAAACTGCAGCTTCTTATCCATGTAAATGAGCTTGTAACAGAGATTGCAGGAAAGTTTCATCAGGTTTGTTCTTTCCCGCAGAGATGCTCATGCATGCCTTAATGGATTTGTACAAGCCTTTCTCTTCGGTCACTTTGTCAGCCAAGAGCATAAGGGGCCAACCACACTGATCCCATCTATTCCCATGTGCCCACCTAGTCTCTGATACTGGCCAATAATAAGTGCCTCGGAAAGTTGGTTGGAACAGGTCTGATGCTTTATCAGCAAGCAGAGGTATGTGACTCAGGTTTGTCTTGAACCAAAATGTCAGTTTGCATGCATAAATAAATAAAATAAAATACTTCATCCATAGAACAAAGCCTTGCAAGTCTGCAGGATACTGACTCATGATGAGTACTAGTTGGAATATCTTCTGGGAAATGGGGCTTTCCCAGAAGGGAGGACTGGGATCCCTGACAGGGCAGCACTCAAACCGCACAGCAGGTTCCAAGTGGAGCTGTCATGGTTTCCTTGCTGGTTAAGGGGAAGCAAGGCTATGGACACTGTAAGTGATGTCATACCTAGATGTGTACACACCAAAAAAAAAAAAAAAAAAAAAAAAAAAGGAAATTGCTCAGAGGTTCCATAGTGATATTTTAGTTCTGATATTTTAAAATTTAAGGGTTCATCTGTTTCCAGTCTTGTCGAGACTCATGCACTAAGTGGCAGAGATTTGGAATTTGTCAGTATCTCACCACGCAATAATAAAATTTTATCTCACCTATTGGAGGCACACTACCAAAGTCTTCCTTCATATAGCAGGTCAGCCTAATGTATGTGGCCTGTCAGCCAGGCTTGCCTAGTGAATAAAGTCAGGAGAGATGCATCCTCATAAAAAAATCTGTTAAACTGAAAATCAAACTTCTTATTAAAAAAAGTTGACTTGTCTTTTTATTAGTCCTAACCACAATGTTTTGTACTAAAAACGCACCTTCATTTTTGTCCCGCTAATTTTAGAGATTTCAATATCTCAAGCTCTTTTTCACCCATAGTGTCAACTGATGTCAGCTAGAACAGCACCTGCTCAACAAACAGGCCATATACTTCAGAGTCTAACTGAGGATTTAAGTGTCTAATATTGGAAATGTCAAACATAAGAATCTTTTTCCATGCCCTTGCTGCTAAATCCTGCATCGTATGCAAACTCTCAGCAATTTACAGCTCCCATCCTCAAAAACTGAAGCAATTTAGATGTAGAACTCTAAGCTTTATAGAAGAATAAATCAAGTCTGTTAAATCCAAGGGATCTCTGCTGCCACTGAAACAGTCAGGGATCATGGGAAGGAGAGTAGAGAGAAGAGAAAACATCCATGCATAGGCAGCATGTCAGATTATCATATAGCTCATACAGCTTTAACTCACCTGTGAGTCACATACAAGAAAGAAATGTAAACATGGGTCATATTGAGAAACCTCAGAAATTCCAGCCCATTTCCTGAAGAGATTTCTCGCACAGTATCTTGGGTTAGCCTCTGGATTATTAATGTTAGCAGGTCCCAGTACACCAGAACAGAGTAGTGAAACATCTTGTTACACCAGATTTGAAATCCTCATGGGGTGTTTGCTGAAAGATACTGCAGAAAAAAGAATTTTGGAGATCACCAAATTTCTCTGAAAAGGAAAACAACAGAGGGATGAAAAATGTTAACAGGACCTGCGATGAAATAGCTCTCTGGATGACCCAGATTTAACTGAGCTTTACTGATCTTCACAGATTGTTTAAGTCAGAGGACAATAAAATGCTTGTTAAAATACAACTGAATTGATTTTATAGCCGTTTCTATTTATCCATTAAACAAATCATTCTTCTCTCAGAATGCTGAGACCTTCTCAGATATTTGATTGACTTCATTATAGAAACGTATACCAACAAGCACGATTAGTGCATGATTGCACCATCTTATTGTACTGATTATTGATTTATTCAGTCACATATTTTTATGTTACTTAGGCTGGTCTTGTTTGGGGATTTTGATTATTATTTTTGTATATCTCCATCTGTATCTTCAGCAAAGATTGGTCAAAGCTGAAATGGCCTTAGTTCTGAAATACTTTTATACTAACTGAGATATTGCACCATTTACTTAATGTCTAGGTATGTGGCCAACAGCTTGAAATGTAGTTCCTATAATGGGAACCAGTATCCCCTCAGATCAGCTGGCAGGTGATCTCAGCCTTGTTTCAGAATTTCCAGATATAATTATGGCAAATTTGCGAGGAATGAATACATGCCAGTTTAGTTTAATTCAGACATTTTAAGTCCTTAAATCTTGGAATGCATTTTGCTCAGCATGCTTTCTCTACCCCATTATCCTGTTTAAACTGTTAAAAACCTTGGCCACTCTTATAGCATAAATCAACATGCCAAAAGGCTATTCAAATCTACTAAACCTATTGTTGAAATTCTATGTAACCTTTAGAGTGGTGAAGTCCTTTGTTCATGGATTTTTATAAGGAAAAACACACAAATATTAAAAATTTGTGCTCACACCATGTTCCTAGGAGAAGACAAAAACACTTCACATGCTCTTACACGTGATTTTATTTAGGGGAGACAAAAGAAATGAGCTTGACCTGGTAATTCCATTGCTTCTATTCAAACAAATCTCTGCTTTTACTGTGTTAATCTTTCTGTCTTCCTATAACTAAACCTGCAGTTCTGCTCTTCTGACAATTCTGTTATGGCTGTCATCCATTTTCTTCTTGAAAATATTGGCATAACTTCCCCTGATTCTGCATGGTATCTATAGGTATACAGCAACATGGTATCTAAGGGTACAACAAAAGATATTAACTACCAACAGCCTTTGGAAAACTCAAAGTCATAAAAACTTGCCGCTTGACCATTGTACTTCTTTGATGTGCACTATGGGAATAAGCTATAAATTTGGCTTGTAGCAGATGCTCCCAGTTAAAAAGAAAAAAGTACTAACTACTGCTATGTTTACAATTTAAAACACATTTTACTGGGCTTCCTGTCAAAGATATTTTTCATGTGTCTTGGATGTATGGCTTTGAATTAGGTATAAGAATATCTGTGTGGAATCCAAAGCAGCTATGATTTGAGAATACAAAACTAACTAAAAAATATTAGTACCATCTATTTTTGAGACAATTAGGTAGACTATCTAAGTACAGCAGGAAAATAATAGTACAGATGAAATAAAAATACCTGGTTGAAAAGCTTTTCAGGACAAAACTTTAACTTTGACTAATTCAACCTTGATACAAAAAATGTCTGGTTTGGAAGAAATTCAATATAAAACACATAGGATCTCAGTAAAAATGCTTTGGGCTTTGTTGAAAACTCCATGAGTTTGTTTCTTGGTTTGTTTGCTTGTTTTTTTTTTTTTTCTCTGAAAAGTGTATATTTCAATGGAAAATAAACTTGACAATCTCTATTTAATGTAAACATTCTCTCTCCCATAGTGCATAAAATAGGAAACACACTAGGAAATATAGCTTTCCATGCAAGAGAGAGAAGTTTTGTAAATTCAAAATTAAAATAAAGCTTTATCAATGAAAAAGAAACGTGCTTTTTTATTCATCCTTTTTTCTCTCAGAAAACATGAACTTCATTGGCTGTCATCTGATACCATAAAATGTGACCTGAGAGCTAGCAGGATTATATACTTGGAATGTTTCCATGAGAAGCCAGAATCAACACTATTTATTTTTCCTTTATTTTTACAAAACTTCAAATTTTGCCATTGATAGCTCCTTAGCATGTAGTTCTTTTTAATTTTCAAAACATTTCCACAAAAAGAAGGTTGACACCCATTTTCATTTTCAAGAAAACCATTAATAAATACCACTTTCTTTAAAGATTTGTTTTGTAACAAAAGGAAAGCAACATTTGGAAGCACAGTCTAGGGGTTTTTACTCTTTGGAAGAAATAAATCTCAGTGGAAATGTGAACTGTGTAAGAAAATATGGCAGTTCCAACCTGCTACTCATAATCCAGTATTTTGAATACTAGCAATCAGTTGATTGAGAAAGAACTGTATAGAAAACCTGAATTATTATTTACGCTTACAACAAATAACAAAACACTCTAAGATAGTACAGATCCCTTTCTTTTTCTGCCCACCTCCTTGATTGTCTCCACAGAAAAGCTCTAATCAGCTCTGCAACCAGTTTTTCATCACTGCAGTATGCGCTCCTTAGACTCACTCTTTGAATCTTCTACTAGGACCTTCCCTCATTTCACACTTCTGGGGAAAAAAACAACTGGAAAATTGTGTGGACTAACATTTTTTCAGTGGGAAGAGACCTGTTATTTCCAAGACAAAGAGTTGTGGGGCTTTCGAAGACATTTCACTGCAGAGGGCTCTCAGCACTTCAAAACCAAAAAAGGAAAAGGAGTTGACATTGGATGACTTTAGGTTAGTACAGGGTGATCAAGAGGGATAAGCTAGAGAAGATATTGTTGTAGTCTATTGTCTGAGCACTAGAAGAATAGCTGGACAGGGACAGGAGATGTGGAGGCTGGGCTTGATTCTGGAAAGAACTGGAGTGGGTGGGTCAGACTGATATTGGGAGCCAAATATCAGTGAGTTAGCAAAACATTCAAGCAGCAACGATCTCATCAAAGTGTTGTTTTACACATTGCAGGGCATAGAGTGGTCTAAAATAGACTATGGGCACTATTAACCACAAGAGTTACTTCATTGGAAACTGCAGTATTGAGTTCTTGCTGAGGAATGTGTATGTACAGCATGAAATACTCTGTCTTGCTGAGGTTATTGAAAGCCTCGTGTCAGCTTTAAGCCCATTACTATGTGATGCATGCTTATTGTGTAAGTAGTTAATAACATGGGCTAAGCCTGCATGGGAGGAAGCTGCAAATCACTGCCCTTCAAATCACATGTACTATTTATGGTATATAAATGTCTCTTCAAAGGTACATATAACGCATGGAAACTGGTCCCCATGGCGTTTCTAACTGACCTGTGGGAAGAATTTAAATGCTTGCAATGTGTGAACAGTAGTCAGACTCCATGGCAGCATGAGATCCAGCATGCATTTACTCCACTGTATTATTCCCTGCTGTGGATGGAAAACTAAACTTGACAACGTGGGTTCTAAATTCACTTTACCAGAGACCAAATATCCTCAATGTGAACTCCACAGACCAGCCAAAATATAGCCATGTAAGCCAGTAGCCATCAACTGCATACCTTTGCAGAGACTGTACTGTAAATTGTATGGGTGTTCTTGAAAAGCAATCAGAGTGGCTAAGCCAGTGATGCATGCAGATGTGCTCAGTTATAACTACAAGGCTCTGGACTGGTTGAAAAGAAACCAAAGATAGGAAAAAATGTGTTCTTACTAAAAGAATAGATATCTTTATTTTCCCCTATTACAGAGCATGTTTGCTTCACACTATCAGTGTCTAATCTTTCAGAGAAGGCATTATTTTGATTTCTATTGTTACAATGCTAAGACCATTTCATTTTCCTGTTCACTCTTAATAAACTGTTGCCTCCCAGCACTGCACATACCCTGAACAACTACATACTAGTGGGGAGAAAAAAAGCTGCATCAGTTATGTCTGCTGCCTGATCTGAAATTGCCTTGCTCCTTTTTTGGAACATTTCTTCAATGCCAGTCAAATAATGGTACCACAGGCACAGGTTCACCATCACCTTTCATGCATCCTACCTTACTTGGGAGCAGTGGGGTGGATCCTCTTCTGGGGATGCTCTGATAGGAGTTCTAACAGAAGGAAAAAGCAGTTTATTCATCGAAGAAAATTTTTCTCTAAATCATAGGAGGTATAAGTGTTTTTGAAGAAATAAAAAGTGCAAAAAACCTGTGTTCTAATTTCTACTTGATTAAAGAAGAGTAATTTTTCTGAGTATTTAAACTACTGTATTGCATGGAAATCTTACATCTCTTTTCCAAGTTCTGTCATGTTTCTGCTAGCAATCCTTGTCTTTTTGCATACACACTAGCGTAATGAAATAGTCTGGGGACTTTGAAGTTCTCACTTCAGGTTATTTTCTCAGGTAGTCAACCTGTTGTTTCATGTTTAATTCCCTATGCAAAACTAGCGATAATAATATATCTCTGTGTCTCATAAACATGAATTTATGTTTTCGACACTTGACTGAGTAAAAGAATATTCCATTTTAGAAACATGAAATTAAGAACCACAAGTTCATTTTTTTAATGCAAATATGTATTGCTTCATTCAGTACTGCAACTCTAGTAAGCCCTTAAGCTCCTAAGGAATATTTTAATGTTTACCAATGAAGACTGATGTCTAATGAGATTCCAAAAGTCTCCCCAAAATCAAGGATAGTTAGGAACAGAGAGCAATGCTATCAGAATGAATTTATGATTTAAAATTCCTAATGGTCAGAAAGCTTGTGTGAGAAGATTTACATAACCAAGCCCTGTTTGCAGATTTAAAGCTCCAGAGGCACACTGAAAGTTTATGGTTGTGTATGTACAGAAAGGCAGGAGTGGACCTCTCTACCATATAGACTTCTGATAAAAGGAATCCTTCCTCCTTCCCTCTGTGCCTCCATTTGACCCCTAAGCAACTAATAGATATTGGTAATGAAGCCAATATCTATACATAAATATGTATGTGTCTTGTTTTGATCCACTACGATCCTTTTCAACTACTGGCTATATAACAGAACTGCAGATTTAAGAGAAGAATAATCTGCTCAAATAACATGTTTTTCTGCTTGCCCACAAACCACAAAAATTAATTCAATTAGTACAATATCAACTGCCAAAACCTATGATTGAGGTAAGTCATAAATGCTTCACTCAGTTGTGAAGTTCAAGTTACAGAAAAGTTACAGGCAGGCAGGTCACGGGATCCACTCTAAATCATATCAAATGTACCTTAAGAAAAGTACTCTTTGAATTTCTGTGAAGATACTAGTCTGTATCTTTATTTTCACTTTTTATTTTAAGGCAACTTAAAACTGTCCTATATTAAAACAGTTACCTCAGGGTGTGTCATGCACACTGACCCCCAGCCTCTTGTATTGGAATAGCAGGAATTACCTTGTTTCCAGTGGCATACTGAAGAAATTTAACTGGGCTTTGATACAGCTAAACAGTAGTTTGCCCCAGCCTAAATAAATGTCTTTTGGTGCAATTGTTATTTTACCAAATATGGGGTTCATCTCAGCTGTCTAAAATATTAATTGTCTCATATAGTCCCACATTTCACTTACCTTAGCTGTCTGTTGTAGCTTGGCATAACTTTGCCCTGATACACACCTACCACTCTCCAGCGATGGCAGATGGACTTCAGGGCAATCGCTTGGAACAGATCCATAACTTCTGGGTAACTACATTGAGTGAGCTGCTTCCACTCCAGATCTATGCTCTTAGGCCATTCTGCTTTAAAGCTGGGTGGGCATGAGATGAATAAATAAAAAAAGAACGCTATTTGAGCTATTTTAAATTTGAAGTGGCTAATATCCAATACTTAAGGCCTGTACATACAAGTTTTGACTATTTGCCATTTTGTTTAGTCATACAGTATCAGGGCAAATTCTTTTCATGATAAAGTGCAAATGAACTAAAAATTAGGAGTGGAAAAAAATAGGCTCATCAAGAAAGACCTTCAGTGTGGCAGTGGCCTAATTTTTATAGGCAAATCTAGGAAAGGCTTCTCTCTCTGAATTTTCCTTCAGCTTACTGGACTTACTTTTGTAGCTTTCTTCAGGGTATCATGGTAGAGTTCTTATTTTTCTATACTTGCAGAAAAGCTTTTTGAAATCACCACTACTTTGGAATCTTTTTTTGCATAAGATTTAACTCCTTTGAAGAAATACCAATAAGTAATTAATCTGTTTTGTCTAAATAAGCATGGAAAATTCATTCATGAAAACATTGGGAGTTGTAGACAGGAGGTGTGTGTAGACAGTGAAAAAAGTCTCCATGCAGCCACAGTTCAAGCCCCTGTGCTCCCTCCTGCCTTCCTTCTCCTTTCTCTGCTCTAAGGCACAGAGAGCAGGACCCTGCTCCAGATGACACTTTCTGCTCTTTGCCAAAATGCTGTGAATCTCCACCGGACCCATGGTGTGCTATAATGTTATTACTGAGAGGCATTGAGGCCAACTGCAGGAGAACCACTTCGCTATAGGGGAAGGTATAGATGGCATAGAGACAGACCACCCATCCTGAAGTTAGGCATGGTGTAGTCAGCCTAAGCAGGGGATGGAGGGGTGGAAGGAAACTATGCTGTCAGCGTCACCATGTCTTTCTGACTCTCAACAAGCACAGTAATGCTTCAAAGCTGTTGTTAGCTTCTAAAGGTTAGGGGAGATTTGAGGATTACCTCAAAAAAGAATAAGGTAGTGGAACAAAGTGCTGTATCACTTTTCATGAGCCAGATCTACAAGTCTTTTGACAATGCATTCTTCACTGAAAGCTTTTTTTTTTTTTTTTATTTTTATAGATATCTCCTGGTTTGTAATGGAATATTTTAACATTAAAAATTATGAAATAAAAAAAATCAGTTTTATTTAAAAATAAATAGGCTGTGGCTTCCAAAACTATTTTTCTCAAATCTGTTTTGCTTTTTTTTCTTCTTTTTTTCTCAATACTTGAAAATTCAGGGAGAGAGAAAGCCATGCAACATATCTGATATTTTTCACCAAGTCATATTTCAAATCTTATTCCACTTTTGTTTTATCTCTTCTATACAGTATATCAGCTTCCTATGTCCAGGCACAAAACTTCCACCCCAAATAAACTTTCCTATTCACAAGTTGTTTACACCATATTTACAGTTAAACACTTTGCATTTTTATGAAGTTCTGGGTAATTTACTAGAAGTGAATTCCTTCTCTACGCTTTTCTACACTGTCTGCCAGACCATACTCCTAGTCAAGTTTTATGTTCCTAAGAGTGGATTTAAACATGGCACATCTCTATTATACACATTCTTTTAACTCTGAATCACTCTGGCCTCAATTTGAGGCAGATAGTCCCTCTGAAAGAAGATTAAGAAAGGATATTAGCTAGAGATAAAAATTGCTGTCTCATGTGCTCCAGCAAGAGAACTCCTGTGACTGCCAACCAGGGAAAGGACTCAGACTTCCACTTTAATTTCAGAATTACGTAGTACAAAATATGCATTTAATTGATTACTGGCACTGAATACCAATCCTCAGTAATGCTGTAACATACGGCTGTATTTGTATATAGTACACCACTGCTTACAATGTGTATTCTGATCATATTCTCTTGTTATTTAAGTCTTCTCATGCTCTATGAAATCAGAAGTCTCAGCTTTGTAATAGATACTGTTCTTCACTAGCATTTCACTTCATTTGCAAACCATTTAGTTTGCTCTTTATTATTACTAGAACAAATATATGTACATACATTTTTCCCCAGTGATGACCTCAGTACTAGAGGGTACAAAGAAAGAAACTCTATCCAATTTAGTTTATAAGTTTTCTATAATGTATATGCCATTTTTACTCTAGAGTTTTCACTGAGACTGGTGGTCCCATTCTCTCGGGCACTCTGCAAATTCAGAGTTCCCAGAACTTTTTGAGGATACAGTCTGAAAACTTTGGTATTATCCCCTTCAATTCTTCCAGAACTAACTTACTTCTTAGCTGGTTTTGAATTTAATGAGAGTTTGTAGGAACTCTGTAGTTCTGCAAACCAGCTTAGCTTCCAGAACATAGAACCTATTTGTAATTAAGTACAGAAAGTACAAGTTTGGCTCTATTGTTTATTAAAAATATACATTTTTAGGCAATAGCTAAACCCTCAAAATATGTTCACAGAACAACACATGATGCCTACACAGCAGTAGCAGTGAGGCTGTAACATCTAATGACATAATAGACTATCAAGATTAATGAGGGTGATTTATACTTTTTTTTTTTTTTTTTAAATTAGATCCTCTAAGGGCTAGACCATATAGAATTGTGCATTTTTTTCTGAGGGATCATTTCAATATATAAAGGTCTGGCTAAATATTTTAAAAGCAAACTGCTCCTTTTGTATTCATTTCAAGACACCACTAAAGGATTTACAGGAATACAGGAGTGGAAAGAACCTTAGGAAGTCTTCTGGTCCCCATTAAATCTACTGATAAATTTTCAAAAAAAGTACCTCTCATGGTTTAAAACCTTCTAATTCCTAGTGTAAAATTATCCAAGGATACTTTTCAGCCACTTAGGATCAAGTACTTCAGACGTGCTTTTGACATAAAAAGTAGAAACCTTTTTCTTTCCTTTCTCTGATGCTCTTTCTTATTGATATTTTTAAAGAGTCCATAACAACAGCTGGTATTAGAATGCCTGAAGCATTGGATCTCACTTTCTTACCTGATACATGGCCATACACCTCTTCCAGTTCACAGTTATATGCAAAGTAGAGGAGTATTGAAGTGCAGCGCTCAGGCCGATAAATGTGTAGGCTCTCTCATGTGGCCAGATGTGGACTAATGCTATGGTCAGATACAGATGTGACACCCCAGAATTCTTCCCTGTGATCTGACCCACAGATGTATCTCATCCTCCTACATGTATCCAGGAGAAAGCAGGCAGCAAAAAGTTAAGTTTGGGTCCTGCAGAATACTCATATAAACTGCAACCTCTTCTCCACCCCTCAAGCCAGCAATGTGTGAGCCTATACAATTTTGCTGGCTGGCCCTGGTTGTCCAGTATGTCATTGACTGACAGTCCCTGCTATAAATCTGGAGAGGTTCTGACAGACCATTGAAGTTTCGAGCCTGTGAACACACCACAACCCAGTCAGCACACCCGTAAGGCCATGTCCACCCACACAAAACAGCAGAAGAGGAGTAACTGCTGGCCTCCTCTTTTTGCTCATTAGTTCCCTGGTTGCATACAATGTTTAGGCACAAGGTGAAAGACCACAGCCCAAATACTCCTCTTCTACCTGCAGTAATTTGAACCATAATTTGTCAGTTACCAGAAAAATGTCTTAATTATTGAGTAATGCTGTTCTAGAAAAGGAATATCTAAACCTTTGCATGGAATCAGTGATTTGTTTTGCACAGAATAACTCACTATCCACTGAATGCAAGTTTGTATAGGTTAACAGCAGACTTGGCTGGGATGTAAGAAAACTTAGGTTTCAAACTTTACTTGAAAGAGTATTGAAGCATTTTATCTAATTAATGTTTTGAAGCAGAGACTGGAATTCAGGTCTCCCTTGCCCACCCTTTGTCAGACTACAGTGACATGATGTCTCCATATTATCTTGTAAAGTACAAGGTAACAGTTTTCTCCATCTTTAAGAGATCTCCAGGATGTCTGTGGGACTTGTTTCTCCTTCCCATGGCTTATGCAGATCCTTCTTTTCCTCTCACTTTATCTAGTCAGTTCATGATTTTTCATAAGGTCATACGGTTTAACAGTTAAATTAGCTGAGAACATACACATACTCCCCAAGCCGTCCTTATGCAAGCCAACCTGCCTTTGGATGCAGCACATGTGCATTTATGGGGCACATAGCCCATTATTAGCCCAGACTAACAGACCCCTACAATCAACTGTCCTCTTCAACAAAGTTATGTTTTGTATTACTGTGTTTTGTTCCCTCCCTCTGTTAGCCTGGATAATTAGCGTGCATTGGATGGTGAGTGATGGACACTGGTACCACTGGACTGAGTGATGTATCTATGTCTTTAAAAATACACTGGAAGGCAGCACTTTGAATTTCCATTTCCCCAAGTATTGCTGGTTTCTGTCACACTTTTAATGTCATTTAAAATAATGAGAAGTTAATGAGCTGTTAGGCTTATACAGTGATTTTACAATATTGAGAATGTATCCCTCACTGAAGTATATGGAAAATGATCCACCAGAGCATGACATAACCTTTGGAATAGTTACGATATGCGGCATATTTATGATTATTTTAATTTTTATAAATATTTAGAGAAATTTAAAATAACTTGGTAGACAAATAGCTTCTCTGAAACAATTGTTCTTCTTTCCAAGGATCTGTTTAAACTTGTTCCAGGGGACCAGTTGGCACTTCGTTTTTTAAATATAATTTCTTTCATGCAGTGCTCTGAATTGTTGGCATAGGTGTCTGGAATCAAGGCTAAATCTTACTTAACTGACTATGTAAATAATAAGTATGCATAGTTTTTATACACTCTGTGTGTATGTTTATTTCATGTATAAGGATAGATGGGAGACACTTTTTTAATTGAGAGATATCTTCTTCATCATCATCTTCCATTGATACAACTTATGCAGGGACTTATGCAAGGCAACTTAGTCAGAAACAAGTCAATTTTTCTTTTATATGACCAATTTCAGTCCAGTTTTCAAGCCATGTAGCAGCAACAAATCAGAACTTGGTTTCTACTCTTTCCAGAGATCTTCCTTCTTTTGGCCTATTATTGCCTCTCCTATCATAGGCATTGCTCTGATCAGTTGATTAGTGGTTTTTTTAAATGTGACTATCTGAGATATAACTTTCTAATTTAATTATTCTTACTGTCCCCTGGCTGTCTTTTATTTTGTGTTTTGTCAGTCCAGTCTTATCCATTGCTTTAAAGGCATCACTAGATTTTATTGCCACAGTGGGCAGTCTTGCCTATAATTTCTAACTGTGGAATCAATGGTACATAAGAACAGATTTACTTTCAGGGTGTTTTCCTAACATTTCCCACTAACTATATGTTAACTAGAGATAAAATTGTTTTGAGGCAATCTGTGGCTCTATATGCATGTCAAATACCTAAACGGGTATAGCTGAACCTTCAGGACTACTGCGTTTTTCTTTTCAGGCACGTTATTTCAGTCTTTCTAAATCTGAAGTAACTTTTCTTATTGTGTGTGCGACTTCATTTTCACCCGCATTGTTGTGAGACAGCAGGCTGCTGAGGTAGTGGAATTTGCCTATAGATTTAAATGTATCATTGTTAATGCATACCAACTCAACACGTTTTCCACAGGGGAAAGGTGAAATGCAATCGCTGTTTTCTTCATGCTGATTTTCTGGCTGAAGCATAATCAAAACCGTCAGTAGTAATGTGCTGTTCTTCTTCTGATACACTTGCATCCAGCATGCATTCAGGTTGTCAAAGACAAGGCAGGGACCACTTGCTGTGTGGCCTGAGATTTAGAATGAAGTCTAGGCAGATTGAGAATTCTGCCATTTATATTATATTGAATGAGAATGAGTTTATACATATTGTACAGCACCCCAGTCTTAAACTGCCAAGAATCACATATATTGCATTATCTGACAAAAATACAGGATGAAGGAACAATGAAGCATGCAGAAAATCCAACTTTTACGAACTTAATTTCAGATCTTTAATATAATTATGCTTTTATTATTATTCCATGTGATATTAACAATTAAATTGCACAAAAATCACAAAGTATTTTCAAGAAGAAAATAATTTCAACAATATTTTAAAAGTGAGAAAATTCTCATAAATTCTCCATTTGTGATTCAGAAAATGTGACTATTTCCTTACTGTTTTAACTGAATGTTTGATTTAATCAATATATTAATGAAATAAATCTTGGTGTTAATACATTTTAAACGTTGATACGTCAAGGTTAAAACAATAGCCCAAATTATAAAACAATTTTCAGTAGCAGATGTGAGAAAATATATGTAGAATACTAACATCATGATTACATTAAGTTCTTTAAAATGATACCTGAGAAGGGTTATTACAGAGTTATACTTCTGATTCGTTCAAGACAACACAGGAAATAAGCCACAAACGCGTAGGCTCCACACACTGGCCCACAGTCTTCTTGCTGCTTGACATCCCTTGCGTATGACCTCCCGGCCCGTACTACCAGCACTGTAAGAAATGTTAATGAAAGCTTGTGAAGAGTACATGGTACCGTCTGCTTGTCTTGCAAATTTACTGAATGATGAAATGCCTCATCATTATGTCATCTAGGAAAGATGATTTTCATCATAAGCTGATGCTATTACCTTCTTCTTTAAGCATCACAGTCAAAACTAAAATAATTTTATATAGAAATGCATTTTTCCAAGAAATTAAAAACTTCAGGTTAAATATTTAAAAGGTACCTAACCAACAGTTAAAATCACTTGAGAATTTGCCAGTCAGGAGATAAAATTCAGTGAAAGGTAAAATCATTAGGATCCTTTTGAAAAACAGTCCAAATTAAGAAGAGATATTTGTTGTTAGCAAAAATAAACACCAAAACCTATAACCTAGAAAACAATCCAGTTTACCAATACAATAGATATCACATCCATTATAGTGAGTCTCTATTAAGGTATCTTTGAAAAAGGTAAGTATGGTTATACATACTGAACATTTATCTTCCCAAAATCGGAGCTTAAGTATACTGGAAAATATTCTATGACATCTCCTACATTTTTTTTATTTGTATGAATTGATTCTTTGCTGCCTATATAAAGACAGAAAATATTTAAACTATCTGTTATTCAGAAAATTAGAAAGATGTTTTAATTTCAAAACTAGAAGCTAGACATTCTTGCAATGATATTATTTAAACAGTAAAATGACTATTTCCAAAATAATGGCTGAGAGGGTTTGCCATCTGAGCCATGACGTATGTTGCTCTCTTAAAATGGATGCCTCCTTCCATTAAGTGGGAGGCAAGTATCTCCTTTGGAAGAACTGAGCCTTAGGATTCTGAACTTCTATCATAAACTTTTGAGAAAAGAACCTGTAAGGGCCGTGTTGCATCAGCAATTCATCTTCTACATATAACTGAGGTTTTTCTTCACTTGAAACTACTTACACAATGCTTTTTCCACCAGACAGCATATTTGGAGTAAACACAAAAGCAAATATTTTGTAGCT
Organism: Aramus guarauna; assembly: GCA_013400195.1. NCBI lineage: Eukaryota > Metazoa > Chordata > Aves > Gruiformes > Aramidae > Aramus > Aramus guarauna. The sequence goes on from VXBL01003180.1 coordinate 19,095, forward strand.
AGAGATACCTCAAAGCTATGATTAATGAAATGAAAATAAAATTTTCTGATTTTTTCAGAAGAGGTATGATGATATGAAGAGCCTGGACCATCCGGGTGCCAATGGGACATTATATATAATCCTCTCAACATATCCTTTTAATGACTTTGGAAGAAGCATCTGAAAAGGATTATTCATTTATAGAGAAACACCTCTTTTATGTAAATGTTGACATAGCCATTCTTGTACTGTCAGGGAGATGGTGCACCGTTTGTCACTTGATAGTTCATTGCAGAAAGAAGGCGGAACATGAATTTATTTGTTAAGAGAGAGTCTGTTGGGGTGTGCTGGTAGCTAGAGAGCTTTTTATGTTAGAGTGAAATATAATAGAGTGATCACTTATACGGACAAAAAATTACTTTCCAAGAGTCATTTCCCATCGGTGTTGGTACACTTGTTCCCATTCGTACTGAGCAGTGTGAATGATCAGTTCAAAGGACAAGAATTAAAATATGTTCTTTGGGGGGTTTTTCCGCTGCGCTGCTCGATAGAAAAGACATTCACACCCTTCTGCGCTGCCACTCAGCAGCACATAAAGAATGTTACAGGTTGTGTAAGTGTCAATTAGAGATAATTACAACCTCTGTGACCTGTCTTGCCACTAAAACACTTAGCAGACTTTATTCTGTCTTTACAACGTGGAGACTGGGGGCATAATCCTGATCCCAGTGACACTGCAGTAAATCAGGAGACACTGCACTGAAGCCAGCCAAGTTACACCTCATAAATATAGTGTAATGCAGGAAAGGAAATCAGATCCTTTGCTTATACGTTGGCTCTGATTTTGCAGATCTTTGAGTTTTGTATCTTACTTTTGAGAGTATTCAAATGCAATAACTTGAGATGTCAGCCAATAGTTGTGATGGGATTCCATTGTTCTTCATGCCAGACAATGAGAGAAAACTAACAGAGATAATCCTGTGAGAAATACTTGTAATTTTCAAACATAAGAACTTTAAACAAATATCTCTACTTCCATCATCTGAAGCTGAGCTCTGGCTCATGATTGAGCTTTCAGCAGTGCCCCAGTGCACAGCTCGTGTTGTTCCATGGGCTGAACCAGGACTTTCTACAAAAACAACCACCTAAATTTTCACTTAGGTTGGGTCCTGTACTTCAGTGAAAGATTTCAGTACCCAATTTAGATATCTACAATCAAAAATGGTCTTTGTTTCATTCTTTATTCTCTGCAAGTCTGTCACAGATTTCTAATTCTCTCTTCCAGTCCTACTACCAATGCCTCATAGTTTAAAATTTTCTGTGCAGCAGGCAGTACTTTCTCCAAATCAGCAAGCAACCATGATCACTACTATTCTTAATCTCAGGCAGTTCACTCGGTATTTCTTTGCTTGAAACCCAGAGGATGGCTTTTTCGCTATAAATTAAACCAAGTGAATTCCCCAGCAGGTATGGTATAGTTCCTGTGCATGCTGCCTGCCTGCTGTTATTAGCATGCCCGTTATATTAACCACTGCATTTCTTCCCATTTGCATTTCAGACAGGAATAACTTCCTTAACTGGAAGTGTAATGCACAGAAGATTATTTCAGAGGAGCAGTTTGGGCTTCCTTTGCCATTTAACATATATATTTGTGAAAATTGTCCTTGTATTACCAAAAAATAAATCAAATAAAATGAGGGACATTACCAGACTCACATAGTCTTTCGTATGTATTTACATCTTCCTCCACCAGCGTTTGCTATTATTTGCTACTGCAAACCGGTAGGAAGGAAACTTAAACAGTTGTGTCATATAAGCACGCAGATATCTCCGGCAAATGGCTCTGAGCATTTTCACACTTCCATTGATTGCGCTTTTCTGCAAGCTTAAGCTCTGGATAATGAAAAGGCCCCACAAGTAGAAGACACCATACAGGGCTGTCAGAGATTCATTGTCTAATGTCTAGTTTTAGAATTAGTAAGAAAGCAGTGTACACTAACAGCTAAAGGCTACGAACTGGAGAGCTTCAATTCCTGAATCTTTTATATGCGTCTGAATCTCCCTTCTAGTTTTGGTCATGTCATTTTAAGATCTGATTGCCTAGTTTCCTGCCATCCAGGAGCCTTTCTATGCCCAGCTTTATATTCCTGCGACCTCATTTTCACACATTGTAACTGACTTGCCACTGACTGTGGTCTGAGTTACAGGACATTAGTACCACAGAAAATCAGGAAACAGGGATTTAGAAACGCACACCGCCAGCACCCTTTCCGAAGTCAGTGGACATTCAGCTACTATTAACCTTTCTGAGCTCCTGCAACAGATTCTTTGGGTAAAAGAAGGATACGGTCTACCTCATATGCATATTACGCAGATTAATTAACATTGTAGGCACTTGGATGATTATAGGGACTCAGTTAGTGTTATCACGGTTATTCTTCCCACATAGTAACAACAAAGTGATTTAAAACTGATTTATAAAACCTTCCCTTGCAAAGTGCAGCAGACATCCAGTTCAATCACCCTTCAGACTCACCATCATAGCTTGCTGCTCAACATTTTCAGCGTCAAAGAAAGGCACAGCTTAATACTTTAGCCTTCTTTTAGAAGTATTTATGAGTACAAGGTGAAAATGAGGGTTTTTTTCTAGGTAATGACCACTTCTTGATGCTGAATCGGTAACCTGGATAGTTGTATATGTGACAGGAACATAAAAGAAAATAAAGCTAGGCATGCCTGCTGTTAAAACAGTCTGGCTATGGTTTTCTAAATTGAGGCAGCCAGTATTCACATTAAATCTGCATTTTAAGCCCAGGGTTTCTGGTTCTCTTCCTAATTCTGACAATGAATTGTTCTGTGGCTACACACTCAGCTTTCTGCATCTCTGTCACAGGAGTTAGTCACTAAAACGTAACTCAGTACATTTGCAAAACACTTTTGGAATATTTCAGTGAAAGACACACATTTTCGTCATGATACTAAGCTGAAACTCTAAATTTTGGCTTAGATTTCAGTCAGAGCATCAAATTTTCCTACAGAAAGATTGTAGGACGAGGGTCACAGTTAGGTGTGACAAATTCAGAAAAGCAACTAAAGAGAAAAAAAATACTTTCAAAATTGTCCTTTTAATGTTGTCTCTCTGTTTAGTGATGACTATCATGATTTGTCTTAACTCCTTTTATTACCTCTTTCCCACTTATTTACTTTAAGTCACCTCTACTAAATAATATCAATATACAATATGAATTTCAGCTTACAATAATATATGAGAAGACGTCTTTGCCATTAGGTAGGTCTGAACAAAGAGTCCCTGAACACAGTAAACCCTGTCTGTCACATTCAACCACATTTTACAACCTCTCAGTTAACAATGTATAACCCTGCTCTAAAGTATTTGTATATTTTTTATTGAAATTACAGAATGAAATGTTGCTGCCTGAACAAGCATGCCGAAGACTAAATACCACCCTAGCTGAAGTAGTTGATAGGAAAAAAAAAAAAAAAAGTTCAATCATCTCAATGAAAGCAGGATTCTTTTCTTCCCCAAATTAAAACATTCTGATAATTTGCAGAGTTAACTGCAATGACTTGCACACTGACTGTATACACTTGCAGTAGAAGATGCAAGTTGTCCTAAAAGCAGTGGGCAGCTGGCAGGTGAAGTCATGGGAAATGTGGTAATCGTATAGATTTCCTTCAGAGGAAGCGTGCACTGGACATTAAAAGAGGCTCTGATTAAATAAAAACACATGTATAGGAATTTACCACAGGAACCTTGTAAAGAGCAGGCAGTTATTGAGTAGGGAAGGACTGGTCCTGTCCAGGCTGGAATTCCAAGAGTTGATAATTATTATTTCTTAGGTGTTTTTGTTTATTATTTTATCAGGTCGTGAAGAATCTCTTTTAAGAGTGCTCAGACAGATCTAGAACACCTGAGTACATTGCAACTAATTTGTATAAGAAACAATTCTGATATCAATTTTAAACTTAAACTGAATCTGTTTTTTCAGAGACATCACTGCTTAAATGACTTTAAAACATGGTTTCCCTATAATTTATTCCTTCACCTGCTGGTTTTGCATAACGACAAGCAAAATGCTAAGGTAAAGAATACTCCTTTGCAGTTTCCAGCCCTCCTAACAATAGAAAGGAGAAATAAGGCTGATATTTATATAGGAATTTCTAGAGATCTGTCTGGTGAACCAGCTCTTATGGTAATGATTGCTAACACTTAAAAACCAAGACATAAACAAACAAAAGAGTTAAGAACCCTCAACAACAAAAGGAAAGTGCTCATTAGGGAAGCCGTTATAAAATGGCTTGTCCAGCATTGTCTGAGTTCACAGCTGCACCCGTGAAAAAGCTAGTTATCTTTAATTCTCTCCCTGCTTTCCAAGGCATGCTGTCTGAGGTCTCCGTAAATAGGCAGCCCTCCACTGGATGCAAATTAACAGGTTAGAGCTAGTGTCAGAGAAGCTTAGATAGTTAAGTACTGCTTCATATCAAACAGCTGCTTTTCTAGGTGCAGAAATGAAAACATCAAGAATTAAATTAAGGTTTTACACAGAATGCAACAGCAGAGAAGATGATGAAGAAAAAAAACTGAAAACAAGACCAGTGTTGTAAACAGAGGAAACACTTAAGATCCAAAATGGTTGCCAAAAGTGCTACAGAACTTTTAATAAGTATAAATTTAGCTGTCTTGTTAAACCAAGGGTGTTAGAAGTATGGTTTCTGACTTGAACAGTTTCAAAAGACATATACAGTTTACTAGTTTGAGACCATGCAATTTTGGCTCAATCCTTGATAAAACTTTATCTTATCGACTTAGTTCCTTTTACTTTAAAATTGAATATCACAAAAAAATCAGATTAAGTGCAGTTGCAAAACCTCATAAAACTGAGAAGTATGATCATCTGTGGTTATTCTCAAAGAATAAGCTTGACTCATTCTTGCCATATGTAGATGGTTCTTTCAAGGTCTTCTATGGTAAGTTTACAGTACAGCCAACTTGAGCACAAAAAATTGTTCTGAAATTTTGAGAGAAAATAAGTTTATAAAATGGCCATTTATTGGTTCAAAAATCTCAGTAATTATTGTTCCCAGACTATCCCTTAAGACAGCTGTTTTAAAAGCAAGGATTTTACAAATAATACCTTATATATGTGAATTGCAGAAAGACATAAAGAATGAAACCAAATAACTGTATTAATCAAAAATTGAAGTGTGAGCTTTAACTTATGAAAGAGAAATTTTTATTCTCACTTTGTTGATTTTTCAGAAAATGTGTATGGAAGAATTTTCATTTATTACCATAGTTTTGGAACTTTAGGAAAAGAGAAGCTCTACATCATGGAGCTCCTTCTTTCCGAAGCTTATTTCTGCCTATTTCAGTTAGGCTAACTAATTCTCTCAGTTGTCTGTAGCTGAGAAACCACATAAACTTTTATGCTAATTTGTTCTGCTTATATTTATTACTTGTAAACTTAACAGTGACAGACAATGTTGAATGTAATACAACCTTAAGAAATGAAGTTTCTCTTTTGCCTATGAAAAAAATTAAGTAGAAGTGGCATTTAAGATTATTAAAAACAACAGATAATCATTCTGTATAGGGAAATATCTCATAAACAAAATGTTGTTTAACCTAAAAGAAGCAAGTCTGTAGACAAATTTTGCTGAAATACTAGCAGTCTTTTAGAATTAGCATCTGTCTAAATACTTTCAAACACTGGATAAATACTTTCAAACATATTAGCTATTTAAAGGACTTCATTATTTAGTTGGCCGAACTTTGCTTACAACATTACTGTGGATGGTGAAAGTCCCGTTGAACCTGATGGGCATAAGAATGATGGAACATCAGGCAGCATAGTATGAAATTAATCTGAGTTTGGTCAAGACAAAGATCCTCCATAAGTACTTTAAACTTTTCATTTATTTGACTGACTCTAAGTGTGTGGGGTCTTCTGAGATTTTTGTCACTTTTCATGCCAGGGGCAGACGGCAAACCAACAAGGGATACACTGAAGTCTAGAGAAAGTGACTAGTTAGAAAGAGGTTGGTTCAACCATGCAAATCCTCTGAATTTAAGAAGACTGACCTTAGCAAAGCTAATAATCAAGAACATAACTGCGGTGAAGTGAGAAGGAAATTAGAAGGGTAAAAATGGATTTTGAAGAAAAAAATGAGTTTTAAAAACCAATACTCAGAAACATGAAAATACATTTGGAAGACGACGACTGCAATAGAACCAACAGATCTTCTAAATCCCCACAAAGCAATGAGTGAAGATAAGAATACTGCTGAGAAGTTAAATGACTTTTTGCATTAATTTTCACTCAATAATTTTGGGAAGATTACTATGAAAGCTGCTATTTTCTGATATGAAACAATGTGATTCTACTAAAGCCCTACATGCTACAAAAAGTTTCCTGTAACTTCATGCATAACAAACAAGATGCATGAAACCTCAAAACTGCAAACCACCAATTTTTCCCTATCAGTATTCACTATTCCACAGAAAAGGAGGAGAAAAAAACAGTACCTCTTATATTTACAGAAATGGAACCGGAGATCATTAAGTTTTTTATCCATATGTAGAAGCTTGTCTGAAGTGGATCATCAAAAATACAAGAAGAACTGAGAAATTTCACAATATAAAAATTCCCAGATTGTCTTATTTTAAAAGTTTTTTAAAAAAAAAAAAAAAAAACAACCAAACAAAACCACAAAAGCTTCGGGTTTCTTTACACATGCTAAAATGTAAGTTAAGCAATATCATTCCTTTAGACTTTTAGAAGTTCTGATTCCTCAGGAAAGAAAACTAAATAGTTTCTTATAGGTATGGGACAAGGCAGGATCAAAAAGCACCTAACAGAAAAAAGAAAAAAGTATTTTAGAATAATACAGGCAGCCTTCATAATGGAAAAATATATAAAATGATTGACTGAACATCCTCATTATGGCTTCACTTACTCTTACTAGTGAACTGGAAGGGTGGGCAATGAAACTGAAATCTGAAAAGAACAAGAAAAAAATTCTGTAATTCAGGTAGAAGGAGGACCATGAAGGGTTTCAGAGGGAGAAAATGAACTAGATGAATGAGTAGCATGACAGAAACATTTATCAATGCTGATCATGCTGGAGGGAACTACCTGAAAAATGCAGTGCACAATGCAGCTTTCTAAATTAACCATATCTAAATTAACCAATGGAACACTAACCATTCTACAGGTTTCTTACAGGGTCGTTGTTAATGTGCTGCTGCAATCATAAAAAGTAATATGATACAAAAACTCGAATGATGAGGGAATGGACAATATAACACCTTTATTTAAGTCAATAGTGTTTCCCAGGATACTATCTCTAACAAAAGTATATTTTAAAAGAGGATGTGACAAGCATGATGAAAGCAAAATAAAAAACCCAGTTCTTAAGATCGGAAGGATTGGAAGAATTGCATTCAGAACAAGATGAAGAGAAGAAAGAATCAATATAAAATAACAAATAGGTTTAGATGTTAATGTCATAAATTGCAATGTTAAATTGAAAATTGTGCGGTTTTCTGTATCGTATTTTTTATGTGTATCATGTTCATAAGAAAAAAAAAATTAGTTGCTATTTAGTTGTGGAACACAACTGTGTTTTTAATTTATTTATGTATATTAATGCTGTTTTTCATAGCAAAGCCCCTACATATATTCTAATCCAATCTACTTAACCTTCACTGCAGTCCTCCCATTGTATAAGCGAAATAGGCTTTGCATCCAAGAACATGTGACCAACAGGAACTTTTCTTTCCAGGTAACAGCTTTGCAAGTACAAATTCTTCCTTCCGCATCCTGAGACTTTTTGTTTAGATATTAAGTATCTGAAAAGCCAATCTGAGTTCCAAGTCTTTTTGTAATTTAGACCTGTAAGGCACTCCTAGCTTCTGAACTGTACCGGTTTAGTGGTTAGTTTTGCTCTATGATGAAGACCCTCACGTCTTCTTTAAGACCAGTTCACTCACATCTGCATGGATTGCCAAAGAGCCCACAAACCCAAAAAACCCCTCTTCAGATCTGAGAATTGTGAGACTTAATTGTAAGTATGCAGTAGTTTTTTCTTCAAAAATGCTAAGCTGAATTGATTTAAATGATTTATTTTTTTCTTGTTTCACCAACTATTAATCTAAGTTTTGACTATAAATCAGGTCAGTCTTATTGAGGTAAGTACTGAGGAGCTACTTACAGTTTGTACAACTATACTTTGTACACTATAGGCATACAAACAAAATATGTGTGATGAAATAGGAAGTAGAAGTCTGGTCAAGAGCTTATTGCAGATGTTTTATTTTGGGTCAAAATGCACCATTGCTCTGACTGCACAACACATTTTCTAAATATTAAAGCAAATATGCTGCTCTAATCACTTAAGGAATTCCTCAAGCATGGAGGGCAAAAAAGAAGATTTTTATCACAATTCACATGTAGTAGTAGTAGTGTGGAGTGGATCTACGGTCTCTCACCAAAAGGACTAGACTCAAAAGTCATTAAAAGTATAATCTGAAGGTTTATCTTTAATCCTCACTTTCAAGTTTTTAATATAAGCAATCTATTTAGTGCACAGAAGATTACTGAGTCTTGTCTAGTGGCACAGAATCGCGTGTGCTCACACCCATCAGCCCTGTTTTGTTGTTAAGAGGGAATTATGAACAGTTAAGTATTTGCTGTGATTTAGCTAATGTCCTTTTACCATATAAAATGCAATCCAATTCATTGTGTATGTACTTGTAAGGGAACGAGGTGCAAATGATTTGGCACTAAGACTTTTTTCTTCATTTCACATTGCTAAAGCTGTCTCTGGAGAAATAAAGAGGTTTTTTCTCTTAGTTCTTATAATGGGAATCTAATGAGAACTTTAATTAGTACCATGAATTTTCTCCTTACTTTCTAGATTTTAAAGTCGTCATACAGTATTTCTCCATCATGATTTTCTATTGTATTTCCATCATGTTATTTCTTTAAAATAATTTACACAGTAGTGTCTTATTTTAGATTTTGGTTAACCCATTTTATTGCCGTAGAAACTGGAATCAAAGTAACCAAGAATCATCAGATTCTTATTAGTAGCTAGATCAGATTAGTAATTGAGTGGAATATTTTCTCAGTTACAACTGTGTGTAAAGAAGACAGTAGAGAGGACTTGTCTCTATTCAGTGTATACTGGAAATGGCCACTGAAGGACAGTCTATTCCTGCTCCCTTTAGCTATTTTGGAAAGCAAGGTTTTAACTTCCTTCCTGCGTTTGTTTCTATAACAATGCAACAGCATTTCTTTCATGATTAGAATAAAACCTTTTTACCAGAAAACATAAGATCCTGATCTTTCTGATGCAGACCTTGCTCAAGTTAGCTTCTTGACATTTATACAAATCCTATTTGATGGGCCTAGTCCCATAGATATAATACAGTTTTCTGAAAGTCTGGACTACCTTTCCATTTGTCCTGGGAGATATGAGACACAGCCAGTATTCCAAGTTTTGTGCTGCAAATTTCACGATGCTTTTGCAAATAGTGTACTGCACGTCAAAGCCCTTTCCCAGAAGATGCTTTTATTCATTTTGCTTGTTTGTTTTTATTATTAACTTCCTGGCACAGGATGCCACTAAGAAACTTCACTATGGAAATTCTCAGCAAAAGTGTGTGTGTGTGTGTGCGTGTGTGTTAATGAATAGGATTCAAATAGACCATGACACTGACCATGGTTCCCAGCTCTGATATTGGCTTTCTGAAAGATCTTAATTTATGTCCTCTGCTCCCCTAGCTGCAAAATGAGGGCAAGCATATTGATTTCTTATGCTGAGCACTTGAGATTTACTTGAGAAAAATCACCATTCAAAAGGTGCTTGATGATGATGATATTAAACTGTATATGAAGGGTGCCAGCACATTGGGGATCATGTACCTGACAAATAAGCTCTATATTTTTGTTGTTACCTTTCTGGAATATATATTTCATAGTCACTACAAAATGAGAAGCTGTTACCAGTAAGTCCATGAAAAACAGTACAAGGAAGCAGATTTTCCAGTGTTTTATTGTGAGTTTAGAAATTCTGTGTACTATTTTCCACAGGGATGCTAGCAAATAAGAAATAAACTGAAGTTGGCAATTAGAGAAATTTAGCTGAAACTTGTTCAGCTTATTAAGCATTTAATTTTGTGTATAAAGTGAGAAATCATTAGCACTTTTATTATCCTGAATGTAAAAAGAAAAAATCTTCTGGAAAAGAGGCTGTACAACTCTCTTTAAAAGATTTGGTATTCCTGTGCTTTCCTGAAATGTTTATATAGCCAAACTAAACCTGTAGTTTGACTTCATAATAAGACTACCAATTGGTGAGAGCAATTGCACAGGTGGTTTAAAAAAAAAAACCCAAAGTTGTTCCTCACTATTCTACTAGGAAACAAGGCTTCTGTTTCTATTTCAAAGGTTGAACTGACTGCTGTAAAAAAGGTTTTCTGGTAAAACTCTGCTTAATGGAAGAGCAGAGAGAACCACATCAACTGGCATCCTCCAGCAAGGAGGACTTGCTCGAGTCAGATGATGCTGCCCACCTCACTGCTGCCTTGGCCTTCCAAGAGACTTGATTTGCCTCTCAACACAGAACAGACTGCTCTGATCTGAGCACCGTTGGGCGGGGGTAGTTGCCTTCACATCAAGGTGAGAGTGTAGGTCTCAGCCCAACTACGCACAGGTCATATAGACCACTTAGTCACAAAACAATAATCAGGAGATGAAATTTGTTTTTAAAGCACACTAAAACATTCAAATCAAAGTCAAAATACTTTAAAAATGTTAAGTGTGAATAGATGTGTTGAGGGTTTGAATTGAAATAACAGGTAAGAGTATAAGAAAGATGGTCTAAAACCTGGGGTTTCTTCTCTTGCTAAACGGTGTTTATCATTTGAACTGCAGAAAGGAGCAACCTTGTTGTTAAGTGTGTGCATTTCTCACCATTACTCTGCAACTCCCAAAATCACACAGCAAATCAGTTGCTCAGATAGAAATAGCTCCCATGTCTCCTGATGCAGAGTCTGGTGTCCTATCCCAAAAAGCCACAAAACTTCTGTTAATAAGGTGTCTACAGCAGTTTATTCCTTCAGGTTGGAAGTTTGAACCTAGTCCAACCTACTAATACTCTGAAGTTACTAAATCTGACTCTGCATGGGTCACTTCTATTCAAGTATAACTTGTTGGTCAGTGGAGTAAATGAAAGAAAAATTGGATGAGCTGCCATTTCCAAAATATACTAAATTGAGCTTACTTTGCAGCAATCGGTCAAAAGCACTATCACAGCTAACACTAACTCTTTTTTGATGTGTCAGCGAAAAGGAAAAGTAGTTCAGGTCTTCACAGCTGTTTTAAGGAGGTAAATATTGACAAAATATGGTTTTCTTAGTGAAGCTGTGTTTCTCACTGTCTACCTTCTCACTCTGTGTAGGGCCTTTCTTACCTAAGGCCATCATGGAAGTGTCTCCTGTTAGCACACAATTCACTTTAAAGGGGAAAAATAAACAACACTAAAAGCTTTCCCTTCAGGTATTTCACCCTGTAGTTTAGAAGCAACAGCTCACTAATGATTTCCTGCTGTGGCTGCACTCATGGCCATTGCAGATTCACACCAGGAGCTGCAATTTGCAGCTTCAGCAGATTGTGACCGGTGCAGTTCTGGTAGTCACATAAGAATGTATTTGCACCTGATAGCCACGCGCCAATCCCTGTGTGCAATCTAGACAACGCTTAAAAACTTTGCTGACACGAGGAGGAAGGAACTTCAGAACATTGTATATACTGATGGTGAAACTGTGACGAGACCATCTTGCTGCCAGTTTACCCTCATTTCCCCTAATGAGTTTTCTGTTTTGTTAAGCCAAAATTTCCGTGTGCATGGGCCTCAGACTCTCCTTGTCAGGAGATTAATCCACCACTGGATGTGCTTTGCAGTCAGAATTTCATCCTACTTTTCTTCTTTATTATCAGGAACTTATTCTTTTTTCTCTTGTTTTTGTTATTAAACAGATATTTTTATGTAATCATACTATATACATCCATTCTTAGTGCCTCTGTAATTATGCATTGGAGGTTTTCCTCAACTCATGTGCAGAATATCATATCTTTCTGCTAACAAGTGGTCTGTAACAGTGTAAAAAGTCATTCACAGACCTCAGAAGTCATTCTATGGAGTCCTGTCGATTTCAGAGAATTTTATGTGGATTAGGCCCTTAGAGAAGTTGATCCTAGTCTCATGGAAATCAGCAGCAAGACTGATGTGCAACAGCGTCAAGCCAAGAAGCAGGTGATTTTGCTGCTTCATAAGCCAATGCCTTTGCAGACAAAAAAATTTGATTGATATAGTTTTTCCTTTTTTCATACTATATTACAATCTCGTATCTAATCAGTGATCCATCCAACTTCTAAATCTCTTCCTGCACACCTGCCTGCTAGAAATCTCTCCTCTATTTACTGTCCATATATTTGGATTATCTTCCCATGGATGTATTTTACTGAATTTGTCCAAGCTAAATTTGATTTTTTCTTTTTTTCCCTAGCCTAAATCCTTCTTGGCATTTCTCTTCCTTCATTGCTGCTCACAACATTTCACAACGATCAGGAGGACTATATTGTGGTATTGCTTTACGGAGTATTCAACTAAAATCACAACCAATTATTATACAAGAAAGTATTTTAATTTATTAGCCTTTAGGAAAAATTTTTAGGCTTTTGTGAGCTTTATGATGTTCCATAATTCACTAGCTTTTAACATTTCCCTCCTGAAGGAATCTGGTCTACTCGACAGGAAGCTTTAATTGGAGAAGAGTCTGCAGAGCTGAAAAAGCTGGTTGTAATAGGAGTCAGATTTTACAATGAGAAGGTTGAAATGTTGCAGGGAGAGAGCTGCTCATTACCAGAAAAGTGTCTGAATCCCAAAGTGTTTGTATTTCACTGAAAAAAAGAATGTTGTCAGGGAAGAAAACTCATTATTTATTAGCTACTAATTGCTAATTAACAGCTAATAGTAGTTTTTCCTTTGAAAGAATTAATGCGTACATAGAAAAACATATTTATTTTCCTTAATGTTACTAAACTAAAAACTTTTCAGACTGCAGATAAAATTATCATCAATCAAAAAAGTTAAATTATTATTATTCAAAAAGGGTTGCCAATGCTTAATTTTATGCATTGTTATGCATGTGTGTAACTTCAAAAACATTGAATAAGACCACTGACTTCCCTGGCACTAGTAGTGTCACCAAAACCCAGGAATAAACCCCGTAACACCAATGTAGAGTTAAAAGTGCAGCGCTGGATGCACGGGGGATAGCTCCACCCAACGTGCATGCCAGGTGATCACCNCCCAGAGACAATGCAATCTTTTGCACAATTGCCAGCTTTAGATTTCTACTTGGATGCCTGAAGCTTGAATCTGTTTTCACTTATATTGTCTAATTTAAACGTAACTTGTCGTATAGTCTAAATATTCGTGATAACAACAGGAACTCCTGCTGTATTGGTTGCAGAGTAATATAATATCTTCAGAACATCTGTTTAAATAGAAGTGGCATGTTAATTTTTTCCAAGTCTTATTTTTGGTGCTTACTAGAAAATATTAGCATTCTAGGATACACTGGGCTAATGGTACTATCTCCTCCGTCCCAGACGCCACAAGTCTTCTAGAGAGATTTTTTAATGTCTCCCACATGATGTTTTCAATTAGATCATCTTAGGAGTTTTCATTTCCCTCCATTACACCAAAGAATCCATTTAGTTCAATTGTAAAGAATAAAATGCAATTCCTATTACCAAGAACAGGTACTACAGCAGGACAGAAGGAATATGAGTCCTCATTGCCTGTGTGTTATCTGACCTTCCCTCTCATTCTAGCTCTTTTGGTGTATCACTTTTTCTCCTGTGTCTCAGAGGAATAGCATCTTTGAGGCTGGAATTGTCATTCACTATAGGCAGTGTCCGGCACATGGGGGTCCTCATTTTTTTAAGGCCTCTTAGCACTTCAACAAATAAACAGCACATGCTGATAGGTCTGCAGTTTCAAAGTTCCTGCATGAAGGTGCAGGAATCAAAGGCTGAGGCAAGAAATGGACAGAAAGAAAGAATATTTTTACCATGAGCATCTAGAGACCGTTTCTCAGAAAATAAGGAAAACAAGGACAGAAACAGAGGAACCACTGCACCAAAAAAAATTAGAAGCAGTCAAAATTAAAAAGATTAAAAAGCCACTATTAATGGTACTTATGAAAAAAATGTCATTACAAGGCTCAGTGTGAGAGAATTATATTCCCTCCAGAAGGGGGTAGAAGGAGGAATCAACTGCAGCAGGTCTCAGTGAATTCTAATGTTGCCTACTTGTATTTCCATATTGTCTTATCTATGGTCTGTCTACCTTCTGAATATATTAGTGAATAGTAAAGTGACCTTACCCATTAAAGAAAAGCAATAAATACAAACAACTCCCCCCAGAAACAAACAACCACCCCCAAGAAAAAGCCCAAACAATGATTTTCCTCAGGAAATGGATTGTCTGAGTTTACAAGGCAAGAACTAGAATTGCAACTGCTAAGGTGAGGTCAGGAGGCCATTCCAGATATTCTCTTCTAGGACTTTCCCTGAGGCAAAACCTTCTCTTTCCATGCATGATCCCATTAGAGAAATTTTTAAAGAGTTTGGATCATCCTGCTCTACTTCACAACATGATTTCCATATGTGTCCCTGCAAGCTTGCAGAAGACCAGGATGAGGGATGCTGGCACACATGTTTTCTTCACAGTATCAACAGCCAATTCAAACTGATGCTTGTGATGCTAGCAGCATGTGCTAGGAAGAATGCATTTATCAAAAAAAAACCCAAATCTAACATGACTGTCTATTAAAAATACAGAATAATTTGTTCTGTATAGTCTGCTAATTCCTCCACAATCATGCTCTTTTCTCTTTGCTGTATGGACAAGAAGGTATTTTCATAACAGTGTTTTGAGGGGCTTTTAAATCCTACCAGGCACTGCTTCCAATTTACTGGATATTTTGTCATACCTTCATTCCTACTCTGAAGTAAAATAGAAATTTAACTAGACAGATGGACTGATTAATTTAAGAAACATTCATCATTCATCATTAACACTTATTTTCAGGGCTGAGTAAATTGAATTATTATTAGAACAGGCATTCCAGATAGATTTGCGCAATGCTTACATACCAGGGCAATTTTTTTAATGGGTGGAAGGTCTGTTCCTTCACTTACACTCTCCCCTCTTAGGGCAACAAAGTCTAAATTCCTCTCTTTCTAATGGTATAAATCCATAACACTGGGACGTTGTGAGTGTACTGGGACTGCTACAAAATTTTGTCAGCATAAAACCCATAACAAAATTTCTAAAGGAAGTTATTAATCTCGTTTGGAAGGAAAGTATACACTCATTATTAACAATTTTTCTGTGTTTATCAAGACATAGATATGAACATTTTTCAAGCTTCACGCAAAGCTGAAAT
The DNA here is from genome assembly GCA_013400195.1 of Aramus guarauna. Lineage (NCBI taxonomy): Eukaryota > Metazoa > Chordata > Aves > Gruiformes > Aramidae > Aramus > Aramus guarauna. The sequence continues at coordinate 34,621 of VXBL01003180.1, forward strand.
TTTCCACCCTCTACCTGCAATGGAAACATGAAAAGGGCAGTATTTTGTGCTGGTTTCCATTTAAGAGGAGCACTTTAAAATATATATAAGATCATTCTTACTATTTTCTCTAGGCTCTCTGAAATATTTTACTTCATATGTCTCTGTTCCAGTCCTTCACTGAGCAGCAACAACAAGCCTTTTCTCAATGCTTCTTTGTGTTACACTTCACTCTTGGCTCTTTTCACATGCTCTTGTCCTTATCCTGATATTGTGCATAAGCTTCCTTCCTTCTGAAGAACAGTTGTTAAAAAAGGGAACAACAGATCTGGAAAGACAGTTAATTGTGCCCTGAACAGATCAATTAATTCTGACTGAATAGCAAAAGATCTGGTAATTCTTGCACTTTAAATAGATGGCTTTGCAAGGTGTTTACTGGGTAAGTATATATCTAGACAATCTCTGCCCTTTTTATATATTTAGGTTTTACTGTAACACAAGCAAACAGGAAAGGATAAAAATCTTTTAATAGTAATATGATAACTGTAATAATAAGTCTAAAAGGAGAAATATATGATGGATAAATAGAAAAACATTTCATTTGAAACATCTGTTTACTCTTTGGACTATTATGAAATAGCTATTGAAAATTAGATTCTTGCTTCTTTAGCCTGTTATTACAGGCTAAAGAGTTACGCATTTTATCTTAATCTGTTTTGCTATTCTTGAGTTTTTATTTTTTATCAGTAATAAAAGCATTGATTTCATATTCTAGTCTCATTATTCCAGGTTTTCAAATGTCGGATTTCTGTTCCAAAATATATGTTATAAAAGTAGAGGGTGGAAAAACAATTAAGATGTTCATTTATATACACATGTAAAATGTTTTCTATGTTTTCTATAGGTTTCAGTGGATTATGCTTCAATCTCAGATACACTGCATTTCATATGCCCCTTAAGCTACTTCTAAATCACTTTTGAATTGCTGTTTAACAACCTTATATTGAATCTGGATTTCTCATAGTTGTTAGTGTAGATATACTTCCAAAACACCAGCTGAGTGATGCTATCACAGTTGTTATTTTATGAATGTGAAAACACAGCTTTGGGCATGGATTCAAGGCATTCAGTTGTGCAATTAGGCATCGGATGGCGTGTGACACATTCCAAACATGAACAGTTGGCCATACAATGCCTAAGTATCTGCATGCAAACCAGTAAATTAATTCTGATTTATTGGTAGATGTTTCTGCCAACCTCAAGAGAAAAGTCTGTATATGTTTTCAAAATGAAAGAAAGGGTTAAGAGATGGGTAGGAACATCTTAAAGTGAGAATGGACAAAATAAGCGTTGTATTGAAATACTTAAACTGAATAAAATTATCATGATTAGTGCAGGAAACACTCTCCTTTACTACAGTTCCCTCTGGCAACTTTGTAAAGTCAGGTGTAGTCTTAAGTTAACTGTACCACTGAGGAACAGGTCTAGGACAAAGCATGATTCCAATATCCTTATGAATCAGAGTTGGTTGGTTTTACTTCATTATTTTCTCTTGTCCACAGGAAGGAGTAATTTGTTTCCCATTTTCTGCGGAATGCTTTTCTTTTTTCTCCATTACACTCTAAGTTGCTTCCTGTCAAGCTATGTCCCCTTTTGGTCTCCAACTACTACATTTATACTGGAAATTATTGAATGAATTGCCCCAACTGCTTGAAAAAATCTCTGAATAGGAGACTGCTCTCCAGTTCTTACTTTATGTATAACCATTCAAAGGCTGGAGTAAGAAAAATGGTATTGTGAAAATAAACAAAAAACATTATTACAACTTTGTTTGAATTGAGTTGGCACAGATGTAACAAGACCCACATAACTAATGTGTAATAAATCAGAAATACTGTAAGTATTTAAATCAGTGCCATGTATATTGCCCTTTGTCTGGCTTCTTTTTCCCCAAACCTGCTGGAGATGTGGTATTCATGCAAATCATAGCTGATATATGTACACAATACTTGGGACAGTTCTGCTGAAAAGGAAGTGAATGAACTGGGAAGTGGGATCTTTGTAAATTATCTAGATTCATGGCAGTGACTAGAGTAATTGAACTTTTTGACTGCAAAGGCATTGACTATAGCTATTCAGTAAAACCTCTGATAACCAACCAGAATTGGAAAAAAAAAATAAAATAGTGAAAAAGACTTTTGAAATATTGATGTTGAACGTGGGGTAGAGTCCTTTATGGAAAGGCAGGTAGATGATTAACTGAACAAAAGAACTATCTTGCATAGAGCCCTGTATTTCAGCACTGAGGGGAAAACTGACACATCAAATTTGTACAACAAAAGGAAAAGGTTTATCAGCATTTAAATAAATTATATGAAGACTATTATTAATGCTTGGAAAAACTACAGTGGTTAAAGGAAAAATAGTCATAGCATAAAGAGCCTAAAAATGGACAAGTTCAGCCACTAGATAAAGCATTCAGGGAAAATGAAAAGCGGTAGAAGGATGTTCAAACAATAAAACAGCTCTCTTTCTTCTCCTTGTAGAGGTATACTAAGATCTATATGTAGTATTTGTGAGTTTTTATTATTAGTTCCAGCTGAAATATTGCTGCAAATATTTAGACTCTCACTATATATAATACCCTACAAAAAATGGTGTTAAACTCACCATTAGTTGCACACAGAAAAGCATAAAAATTACTCAGAGAAAGGGAATGTAACTTCTATTTCTGTGTTTCCTTTAACACATGGGAACGGGGACTTGCAGATCATCTTCTATAATGGCCTACAGCTTAGAGCACTTACCCATTAAGCAGGAGATACAGCTTTTCTTCCTTTGGGACAATATCCGTATTGCAGACAAAGTTGTCTATTCATGAAATTACATTCTTCTCTCCAGACACTATTAAACGTAAGATACAAAACACATTCTTTGAGACAAGGATCAGACTACCCAGCCCTCCCATTTGCAAGCCCTAAGCACTGTAATGCAGCCTTCCACCAGGGCTGTTCCTTCCACTCCAAGCAGGAGAGAATATGGCTCATGAACTAGGGCATTTCCTGGGAAGTGACAGGTCTGCATCTGTATTCCTCAGAATAGAAGCATTACATGGAAACAAGTCTCTTTCTTTGTTGATGATTGCTTTTATGTAGAATTATCGCCATTTTATCTTCCTTCTTTTAAGAAAAAAAAAAAAATCCATCTGTAATTTCTTACACCTCAAGCTGTGCAGCAAGCATCATCCCTGGCTGCCTGTTTATGGTGGGTTGACCTTGGCTGGCCACCAGGTTCCCAACAAGCCCCTCTTATCACTCTCCCTTCTCAGCAGGACAGGGAGAGAAAATATGATGAAAGGCTCAGGGGTCGAGATAAGGACAGAGAGATCACTTACAAATTACTCTCACGGGCAAAACAGACTCAGGGAAAATAATTAAATTTATTGCCAATTAATTATAATAGAGTAGGATAGTGAGAAATTAGAAAAAAAAAAGACCCCTAAAAACTACTTCCCCTCACCTCTTCCTTCTTCCCGGCCTCAACTTCACTCCCAATTTCTCTATCTTCTCCCCCTGAGTGGCACAGGGGGACAGGGAATGGGGATTGTGGTCAGTTCATCACACGTTGTCTCTGCTGCTCCTTTCTACAGGGTGCAGACCTTCAGGAACAGACTGCTCCAGTGTGGGTCCCCCACAGGGTCACAAGTCCTGCCAGAAAAACTGGTCCTGCGCAGGCTCCTCTCCAGAGGCCACAGCTCCTGCCAGGAGCCTGCTCTGGTGTGGGCTCACCATGTGGTTACAGCTTCCTTCAGGGTACATCCACGTGCTCTGCCTTGGGGTCCTCCACTGGCTGTGGTTTGATATCTGCTCTGATGTGGTCCTCCATGGACTGCAATGTTTCTGTTTGTGTTAGAGCCTCTACAACCTTTGTCTCGTTCTTCACACTCAACTCTTTTTGAAACCACCAACAGTGCTCTGCAAAATGCCTCAAGCTTGAGTGACAGCAACAAACCGTTGGACTTCTCCCCTCTAGTAGCTTCTCCACAGGAGCATAGCTCAGTGTCCTCTTCCTGCTTCTCAGGATACAGTATTTACTAAAAAATAAATTTTAACTTGAAGACTAACTACATTTTCTGTGTCATATAGATAGAAAAAGAGAGATGAGCTCCACATAAAGGTGATTGAAAAGTACCCAAGGTGATTAAGGCTCAGTAGTGCTTGAATGTTTCCAAGCAGCTCTGACCCATAAAGGAGAGTTGGTCCTTCACAGAACTTCATGGAAGGCAGATGACTTTAATACTGGATGAAATCTGTAAAATACAGTACATGCTTATCTAGGCTGCTACTGATTTCAATAGCTAGCTGGATTTAAAAAGAAATGATAAAATCATGTAACGATAGACTCTGAAAACAAAGCCATTCCTATTTTCCGAGATGAGTGGCTCATAATAAAGAGTTATGTAGGAACTTACGAAAACAAAATTTGTACAGCTCAGTGAAGTATGAATAAAAACTTGGAGGGGAAAGCAAGGACAGAGATGGATAACAAAATATTTTCAAAGGGAAGGGAAGGGAAGGGAAGGGAAGGGAAGGGAA
>VXBL01003180.1:39309-105493 GCA_013400195.1 Aramus guarauna
AAAAGGGAAGGGAAGTGAAGGGAAGGGTTGTTTCTCTTTAAATATGTATTAGAAGAAATAATATAGTTTCAGTCCTAGATAGAAAGATATTTCCTGATCCATTTATTTCCCTTTAAGCACATTACCATTATCACAAATGGCATTCAAAGAGCAAAGGTTACACACAGTTATTAAACAGACACTTGATTTTCATGGTGCACTTCATTATCACCTCATTACTAACAGAACTTTATTTTTGTTTTTAATTATCCTTTTAACTGAGTGAGAATTTAGGAAGTGCTAAAATAGCAGGATTTATTGTGTCAAGGACCACAAAGGGGAACTGTATACTATTTCCAGTATTTGTTTTCATTTCTGTTTCTTTGCTTTGTATTGCTTTCTAATGTTTCTTTGTTTTGAATAGTTTTCGCATTATAAATAGGTACTTTCATCTTCACCAGTCTTTTCCAGAAAAAATATGAGATGCAACACTCTGCACCTGGGATACTAGAAACCAAGAATATGGTTTTCAGAATGTTTATTAAAGAAGTTATTTGTTTTGGTTGCATCAAAAAATATAAAAAGCATACAAAAAAAATCTGAGTCTCACTGTATGTTGAAGATGCAAAGCCTGCCTTGTCTGTGGGGGTGATGGAATACATTTCAGAATATTTGGGTTGTCAAGTGACTAGACAATACCTGAGAGAGTCCGTGTATGCCATGGCATGCATTTGTAATGGTGCTGATTCCAGCCTGGGGGTTTCACCTCAAGACCTTCATTATGTGTGAACAAGTCTATTTACTAGCGTAATGAAAAAAAAAGTATCTTTGGCTAATGCTGCCTGATGTTAGCAAGCTGTCTAAATTTTCTGATTGATCAATTTATTACCGTCATTTTCTCTGGCACTGAATTTAAATAATCAGAAGTTAGCTGATACAGAAAAAAAACATGGACCTATCTTCTGTTCTTAAAGAAAATGACTGCTCTGATCCAAGAAAGGCTGATTTACTTGTCAGCATCTCCACAGCAGATGCTGCGGCACCTATAATACACTTGCTTTTCCACTGCGAAATTGTAGTGTTCCATTTGTCTTCCCCAGGTGGTCACAACTACTGTGGCATACATCGTATTGACTATTTTTTATTTCAAATGTCTCGTCTTAAGCTGACTGGCACCACACTCCAAGGACGTATGTTCTCTGCTGCTTCAAAAACAAACCACTGGGAAAAAAATGCTGTTGATATTCCAATATTTAAAGCTTAGCTTTGCCCTTCTTGTGTGAGAAGAAAGCAGGTGGAGGGGTTGCATGTGTTTTCTGATTAGTATAGTTTGGGTTTGAGTAAGACCCCCTAATACACATTTAACATGAGTCAGAAACAAAGCTATTGCTAATTCCCTTCAGATTCTCTTACTATGGCAACCCAGCAAGATAAAGATGAAAAGAATTCACTATCTTTTGCTGTTGCTCTACAAGTCTGTATGCAGTTTTCTTTAAACGCTTTCAATTAAAGCACCTTGACAGGTATTTGAAAACTTGGTGCAAAAAAACTTGGAAAGTGAGATTGTACAGATTACTTTTGATGAAAAGGAAAAAAAGCAGATTTTACCTCTCCTTCTCTCTTCTGTCAGTCCCTTTTCACTCCTGCTCTCCTGTTCATTAATATTTTGGTATTTAGCATGTTGGTTACAGTAACTTAGTGTTAATTTGTTCTTTGGCATGTTACATCGAGATGAACCTGATTAATTAAAAGAGGAAGCACCATCCCTGAAGCACCATGACTGGTGCATTGGTGTTGATGCCTCGGGTTCAGTATATAATGAGACTCGTAGCTGCAGGCAAAGGGAGACTGCATGCTCTCCCATCTCTGGCGTGGAACAGAATTAAGCATTAACTCTGTAGCAGACCCCTGCTTATCAGCAACCTTGCTATTACTACACCGACCCTGATGTGCATAAGCAATATTTTCATCCACTTCCCAAGAGATTTATCTAGCTGTTGAAGTAGAAAATGAATATTTTACAGTTCACTTGTCTGATCAATTACCTACAAGCTGCTGCAGTATTTTATAGCCAGTGGGAGAGCTGTGTAGGTGATGATAGAGAAATCTGGAGGGAATCTGTTAGCCAGCTACAGAAAGGGGACTAAAACTGTGAATGAGCCATCAGTAACAGTCCTTTTGTTCATAAGGGTCTAGCCAGAAATTACAGTGTAACCAATTAAAGTACATAAATGATAATCAGCAGAATGTGAATTCCAGAGGTGAAGAAATTTGATTGCTTGATTGGAGGATAATGAAGTGCAGAGATGATTCAAAGCCAACACCTTCTTAGTGAAACATCTCCCTCAGTACTTTATTTGCCATTTTTGTCTTTTAGATAATTGGAATAAATTCTTTCCTAGAGACACTTTGGAAATTAAATGAACTCAAAGTTAAATTGTGTACACTTTCTAGACAAGGCATTACTGATCATAATACAGAAAGTTTCAACAAGCTAAGTTCCCAGAGGTTTATTTTAATAGAAAAAGTTTGTGTTGGCAATTCAATTTAAGAACGTTATAACATCTTGAATAAGTTAGTGAAATCTCTCTTAACTGATTGCACATAAATTATACTTTCTCTGTAAAAAACTGCAAGGAATATTATTCTGTTATTTACAGAATGAACAGTGACAAATTCAAATTCTTATTTTAAAATGGTGAAAGCATAAAGCAGCAACTTGGAAGATTCACAAGGTAGTTTGTGTTTGCCTGTTTAAAATTCCTCCAGTTTGGCACAAGAGCTTTAAACATATCTTCATTCTTTAATTTACAGACAACCCTGTGAGAGAGATAAGTTTGTATTTGTAACAAGAAAATCAAATCTGATTTGTTTAGTGATAACAACAAATATCACTTAGATTAAAATGAGTTTCAGGCCTTCAAATCTAAAGCAGAAATAAATCTGAGTTCAGTTAAAATTCAGATATAGCATTTAAAGTCTGGCCTTTTTTTACTTATTCTACAACGTCATCAAGAAGTAAACACTGTAAATATATGTTGCTGCCTGAGTACAGAATATTGGCCTCATTTTACACACTTGATTAACTGCCGCTACTTTTAGGTTATACTGTGCTTTTATGTTTTAGGAGAATGTGTCTTCCCCATTGCAAGCTTTTGATAAAGCTCTTCTTTTTTGTGCCTTATCAGTTTTTGTTAAATATGGAAAAACAGACTGAGGAATGAATTTGATTTCTCTATAAGTTTCTTTTTTTAACTAGCCTTTGAACTGGAAGTATTCAAATACAGAGGAAATAATAACTTTTTATATATATTCAAGAATTTAATGTGTGAAGAGATACATTTATTAATACTATCTTTCACTATTTGTTATTCTCAAAAATTTACTTACATTACTTCAATGGCACAGATTTTATCTAAATGGAAGAAAAAAATCATCTTCTGTTACATGCCCATTACTAAAATGCCTTGTATCCATTTTACCAAGTCTCCAAAGCCTCGTGCTTCAAAGATGAATCCTACTGTGTTGGCCCAAGCACAAACCACAGCAGAAATTTAAAACCTCTTTCAAAGGCACATTACCTCTATTTCTAAAGCAAAGCATCTGTGACAGGACAGGACAGGACATTCTCCATGCGCTACCTATGTTTTCTAGTAGAACAACTGATACCTTAATATTTTACTTGCATTAAGTGTTTTAGTATATCTAATACCACTAATGATCCAAGAGTAGCAATTATTTAAACGATTGTTAAACACTTTACTTGATACTCAATTTTAATGCAAATGATTTGTATCTTTAATTGCATTGGTGGTATAACCATTAATCATCTAGATAGAAGCTTGCGATAGCCAACACATATGCAGTTGCCTTGTTAAATTCAGAGTGATACTTAACTGATGTAACATTAAATTCTTATTCCACAGCTCTGTTTTGTGGCTGTCTTTGTTGGAAGAGTGTGACATTGTATAAATGAACTTCCCTATGGGATTTAGTCTACCTAAGTTCCCCTTCAGCTGCAAGGTGGGCATCAAAACTTAGTGGTGTCACAGATGGCTTTTTCAGCTCTGAGTTTTGTAAATTCATTGGGTTTCAGTAATATCTTGAAAATTGTCTTACTCCTTTAAATGTGTTTTCTGAAAATGTTGAGTTTGGGCAGCTATACTTATACCTCCTCCCCAAAGCTCCCCATATTTATGGAAAAATCTGACTAAAGGGCTTGAAAGAGTTAGTCATGGTCACTGGAAAACAGCTCTCATCTGACACGGTAGACAAGATTTTTGTAATGTCCATATTGCTGAGTAGACTCCATGCTGGCGTAATGCAAGCTCCCCAAGAGGCATGGTCTCAAACAACAGTGAATGCAGAGTAGGGGAATGCATGCCCCTCACTCCTCCTCCACCTTAGCCACAAAGCAGCCAGGAGATCACGGTCGGGCAGGCCAGGCAGGCTGTGGGCAGGAGGAGCCATTGCTCCATCCTGCTGCTCGGAGCAGGCCATTGGCAGGTTGATAGTAGGAGGCCTAAATTTATGGTCCCTCTCACCAGGCCTGTTTTTGTTTTTTCTGCATGAGATCTGAATGTGAAATGCACAGAAAGTCCAGAAAGGAGCACAAGGCCCATTCTACTCAGAGAACCAATTCCAGATGAACTAGACATCTAAATTTGGTGGAGGTGGATTATAGTACCAAGTTTCATCTTTTATCAGTCTAGCCATAATGTTTTAGGAAGCTACCAAGTAGCCAAAAACTAGTTAACATTATCCCATGGGCCAAACCAAGAGAAACCTCGTATCTTCTACATTTCAGAAAAAAAACCCCACATTTTATCTTTTTAGACTCAAATTATTACTTCATGTGTAGGTAGCAAAGTGTTTCCAAACTGGATTTGTTTCAGGTGTTAGCCATCTTGGGAAAAACAAGATGAAAGGACATACTGTTACATGGGGCACTCAACATCATAGAGGAACTCAGTAGAATAGGATAGTAAGATAAATTAAAAAAAAAAAAAAGAAAGAAAGAGAGATATTTCTGAGAACCAGCCAACTATATTTCCTACCTGATAGGTAAAAGAAAATAGGGGAAAAAATACTGTCTTTCAGGATGGGATGGAGACTGAAAGTTAAACCTTTACACAGGTTTTAAGAATCTTTTGCTATATTTATTTTAATGTTTCAGTGCAATAAATATCTGAAGCCATTTTTTGCTCTTTGAAAAAGTTTCAGTTAAAGATATAGCACGTTATAGAACTTGACTATGTTGTTATTGTGCTGCTAATGTGATGTTGCTACTTCATGTTAATTTTTTAGACTAGCAGTAGTCTAGACTAGCAATTAAACTGCATCATGAAACTGGGTGGTTCTATGGACAGACCATACACTGCAAATTGAGATGATTCTGTTATTCCCATGGTCCACTTGCCCCGTTCCTTTGTGTGTAATCTTCAAAAGCAGCTGCTTCTGGACTGCCTATTATAAATGGAAACAATGGTAAAAGCCCTGAGCCTTGTGGTTTCTCCCACTTTTCAGAGAATGTGAGGCTCAGGGTTTCACAGAATAGGGCTTTTCCGGGTGAGAAATCCATGTCTACACACAAAGTGAAAGAAAAGTGTACTTACCTCCTTTACAAGAAGTAAAACCTTACCATACGCAGATCTGTAAATTATTTAGGGAAAAATGAAGTAGGCAACTGTACAGAGATCTATGAACACATAAACAGTGCAACTGAAGTGAATAAGCAATGATTATTCACTATTACAACAAAAGAACAAAGAGAACACAGTGGAACTAGCAGCAATTTGAAAAGCACAAATATAAACACCTTTTTCACATGACCTAATGAGATTGTGGGACTTATTGCTACAGGCGATTTTAAAGGCCAAAGTGTTAAAGATGAATTAGACAAATTCATGCAGGATAGGTGGTATCAATAGTTATTTAAACACAATTACCTGGATGCAATTAATGGCCCAGGAAATCCTTAAACTACATAGACATTGAATAATATTCTGTGGAAAGGATCCTTCTCTACCCCTATCCAGCTTCTTTAGCATCCCCTATTGGCCACCACTAAAGATGAGATTGTGGGCTTTTGATGTAACTTATTCTGACTGGTTAAAAATAAGTGCTATGTAATGATAAAAATCTATTTGTTCTTTAGGATATTGCCAGAACTGCTGCTCTGAGCGCACCTTTTTTTCAGTATAGTTCTCCACCTGTAGTAGCAGAGCCTGTTTTCAAAATTAATCCAATGTGTGTTCCCCTCCAGATTAAAAAATGCTTATATAATAATGGCTAGATTTATAAAACAGAAAATAGAAATAGTCTGCAGTTGCGATGCAGTAAAAAATGTAATTTTTTTATTCCTATTTCGCTATAGAAATGGACCAAAACATTACATGGTGGTATTTTCCAGAGAGGTTCCAGTTATGGCTAAAGCACTATTATAGGAAATTGGGTTCCAATTTTATGCTTTTTTGGACTCCCCACCTCCTACCTTTTTCCACCTGCACCATTCTTATGACTTCCAGGATTCTTTTTTCTGCAGTAGAAAGCTTAATATGATAATAATACTAATTGTTATGTATCTGGCATTAAAACAGTGGCAGATAAGGTAAAATTACTTTATCTAGGGAAATGGTTGTTGTAGCAATTGCCATTGTTGTGTCCATTCACCATACAGCATCCATGCTGGTAAATTCATACAAAGAAAACTCCAGAATTCCTTTACCTGTCCCGAGTATCCAAAGAATCACAAGAAGAGCAGTGCCAAGGTTAGTCCTGCATCCTGTGCACAATACCAAATGCTTAAAAAATAATAATAAAAAATATTAACAGGAGCTCATTTATTCTAAATTTTGATAAAATAATATATATAAAAAAAGACAGCAAACCTGTATTTTTCTGAAAGCAAATACCCTCAGCATGCCTATTGTTCAGGCTGGTTTTATGGTTTTTCATGTTTCAAGTATCAGGTGCAAATCTTCAGTTTGAGTTTGAGTTTGAGAAGAATTACAGCTCCCAGACAGGAATGAAACCAATGATTTTGCTTTCATTTGCTAAGAGTTACATGACACAAAACAAGTATTTTTAAGCATTGACTTTTTCAGCCTTTCAGGTGCACCTTTCAGGTGCAGAACATCAACCTTCCTACAGCTCAGCATTACCCAAAAAGTAACATTTATTCAGTGAATTTAGAAGATTTCACTAATTGTGAAATACCTGTAAGAAGGTTGCTATATTATCCATATTGGACAAGGTAATTTTCTGGGGGTTTTTGTTTGTTATTTGGGATGTTTTATAATATGTATAAATATATTAGTTCACTAATTTGATCTGTGCGTTTGCCTAGGTACTACTATGTTACTCGCAATTATTTGAAGACAAATGTTATACAGCTGAGCTTCCCTGAGATGCTGAAAGTATAAAAGCTTTCAATGAACACTCATGGCAACTTACAATCAAATTTCCAGAAATATTTTCACACAATGAAATTCTACTCCTACAAACCAACCTGTGAAAAATCATGTAAAATGAGCCAAAAAAGGTATTGGTATGGCAGCATCCAGGTTGTTTAGAAAGCCAAAGTCATATGCAGTGTAAAGTGATCCAAGAGACAAGTTATTAACCTTGGAATAAGGCAGTGTATTTTCTGGTGCTGTTACTGACTACACTGCCTATTGAACTTGACAGTTGTGTGAAGTTTCTCTTATTGCTTGATTTTTCTCTTTCTTATTCTACTCTTTGCCCATCATTTAAACTTAAACTGTAAGCAATTCATAGCTGGTACTTTCTTCCACAATACATTTTGCACATTTCCTTGCACAGTGAGGCCTTCATCTCTCTCTGTTAGACATTCTATCAGATAGTCTAACATATCTAAGAAGACTAAGAGAAGACCAAAATTTTTTGTCAGCCAAATATATCTCTAAAATCCTAGTGTTTAACTAAACCAAGTTCTTTCACAGTTTCTGAAGCTCACGATAGTCAGCAAGAACTCTTGACAGCTTTGAAAGATTAAATATAGGCACAGTTCCACGCATACATTTTCTTCATTACAGAAAATACGATTTTTCTATTGGCTGGCTCTGTCCACATTCCAAAATTGCACCTGATATAAGAATTCATAAAGTTTCACCTTGCTTATTACTTCTGGAACTTTTTTTTTTTTTTCTGCTTGAAAGTCTTTTGCATTATGAATGCCCTTTGGACTGAATTCATCCCCCAGTTTCTGTCAAGAATTATTACCTCCATCCTGGCTGTTATCCCAGGAGCAGTGCTTGACGACATTGCTGTGCAAGCCTTCTCTATCAGTCTGAGCTTTTGCTCTCCGTTATTTTAACAACTTTTATGGCAATCACTGCAATCATTAGTTAAAGCTGTTGAGATACTTCCGACCCCCAATGGACTCTGATGGTTTCAGTGTCTTAGGGCAAAGCCTCTGCACTGTAATTTCCACAGAGATCTGATCTTTGAGATACCGTTAGCTACTTTTTTTCTAAAGAGGAAAGGATACATCAGAACTTCATTTTACAACTTGATATGGTTCATAATCTGCCAGTTGTGATGATGCACATATCCATGGTGTATCAGGGCACACCCCAGCTGTCTTTAAGTTCAAAGGTTAGATGGTCCCTGAGGAAAAAAGTTAGACAAGCAGATGTCTTGTTGAGCTGAGGCATTCTGGCTTTGAGTCTGTCCCTGGGCTGGAGCAGCGTGATGCAGAAGGGTAAAGCAGACTAGCATCTTCCTGAAAGGAAAAAAATGAATGGGGAACATTATAATAGAAGTCTATAAAATCACAGCAGTTATAGGAAAGGGAAACAAGGACTGATTGTTCAATGTTTCAAGAACTAGACAGCATAAAATAGCAGGTGGCAAGTTCAAAACAAAAAGAAGGAAGCTTTTCACAGAAGAAAAGCTTTTCGCAGCTTCATAAATAGGCTTTGAAATGTCTTGCTACAAAACAATATGAATGTTAAAGTGAACAAAAAGTGTTCAGAGAACAACCAAATTCATGCAATAAAAATCTACTAAAATTATTTAAAAAACCCCCAACGCTTCAGGAAAGTTGTGGAAGCTGAGAGAGTTTCACTGTAAAGCATGCTTACCCTGTTTGTACACCTTTTCTAAAATGTTCTTTCTGGATCCCTCTTGGAGACATAATTCTTGACTAAATAGACCTTTGATGTACAGGAGTGTATCCACTTTTAGGTAGAGAATGATAGCTTTTAGGAACTTCACAATGCTGATCTTCAGTCACTCGGCACCTGCAGAACAAGAACTCCATTTTTGCCATTAGTGCAAAGTGTATTATGGTTTATGACAGATCAGGTGGAAAGGTAATGACTCAGGACTGGAGTGCTAATATATCCTATAACCCCTCCACTCTGCTCCTGATATTCACCCTCTGTTATCACAGATTGTCAGATAGATCAGTAAAGTGAAGAGAGAAATATTAGATGATTTCCTCAGAGTCTTCTTTTTTTTTTTGCAGTGCAATCATTTTGGTTATAGAAAATTAGTGGAGGAATATCCAACAGTTTGGCTCACTGCACAAAGGCCAATCCTCTATTGACCCACAAATGAAACATCTTCTTGAAAGACTGTGATTGCAACAATGGAAGCTGGTACATTCTTGGCCATATTTCTTCATCAGGACTAAAACAGCTAGAAAGCAAAGGGAAAGAGAGTGAAAAGATGGAAAAATAATCATGAAAGAAATCATGTGGGCTGCGTAACTGCATTTACTGCAGGGTCTACTTTCAAAATTATTAACTAAATTAATTAAATTGCTTAAATTATTTGTATCATTCATCATCTAACACTTCTTTACCTCTAGAACTCTCTCAATGACATCTCTGACTTGGTCTCCCATGCAGGGCAACTCTTGTATATCTTTCATTTTGGTTATTGAAAATGGAAGAATTTTCAGCACAGAAGCTGCTGTCAGAAATTCCAAGCAGAACATGTCATTTTCGTTGAACTCATAATTTTCAGCTATTATCTCAAAGGCATCTGTGAATTTGGGATTGAGGTGAAGCTGACAGGCTCATATCTTTTCAAAGATAGTAGTGACATTTGCTTTCTTCCAGTCCTGAGGCACCTATCCCAGTGACCCTGATTGTTCAAAGATTATTGAGAGTGGCCACAAAATAACCTTAGCTAGCTCACCCAGTACTTATGAATTACCTTCGTTCATGTTTTTCCATGAAGGAGCTGCAAATCACCTTATCTCACAGTAACTTGTTCATGCAGCCTGTCAGGTAGCTGTCTTCTACACTTTTGAAAATTATAAAAATCACTCAGCATCCTTAGTTAACCTAAAAACATATAGTGATATTGTAACTGGAGCTATAAATGTTCTGAAACTGCATAAACTAATTCACCCTGACTTAGGAGCTCGTTGAAAAGCTTGAGATTCTTGATCAATATTTGCTGGTGGGTTTTGGGAAAGATGACATTTACTTAGCAACAGTAGAGACTTTATACTGTATACTTTACCTATTGAAGGCACTTGTAACTGTACAATGGTGTTTGCCCTTACAATAATTTCAATATAATGTTGACCATAGAAAATGAGAAAAGCAAGTAGAGAAGATAGTCATACAGTCATAATTCCAGTGCATTACACTCGCAGTAGGAGAGTGAAAACAGACTAATATTTCTGTAGCACCCTTATTTAACTTCTTAGTCTGTTCCCTGTGTTTGTGCTGCTTCATTTCTTTTGTAGTCTGATGATTTATGAATTTTATTTAAAAATGTAAAAGAATACAGGTTTAAAAAGACAGATTTCTGGGGTACATCATCTTTATAATGCATACTTTGTTTATAACTTCCATTATCATTAATGGGAATTAGAGGACAGAGTGTAAAATATATAAACCTTTTTCTGTATAAAATATGTGATACATGCAAATGTAATTTTAAATTTTAATTTTTTTAAACTTTTAAATGCTTCTCAAATATCCAGTTATTAAAACCTGCTGTACTTAATTCTGAATGAGAATAAAAATGGAATCCCATTTATTCTTCTTTTCTTTAACAAAGTTTGTGGACCAGAAATTTAATAATCTTAGCGCTACTATAGCAGCAATATTCATGAAGGAGGATTGCTTTACCTATGAAAACTTTATCTGTGACCATATTCTTCCCACAGGGCTGTGAGCACTTTGGAGAAAAGACATTCTCCCTGCAGTGTGTCAAGGCATAACTCTTATTGCTGTTGGTGGTCCTTGTTTGGCCCATCATAAATAACCCTTTTCAAAAGCTTATCAGTCTTTCATATTGTCCTAGTTTCAGCTGGGATAGAGTTAATTTTCTTCCTAGTAGTGGGTATAGTGCTGTGTTTTGGATTTAAGGTGAGAATAATGTTGATAACACACTGGTATTTTGGTTGTTGCTAGGCAATGTTTATACTGAGTCAAGGACTTTCCAGGTTCTCATACTGCCACACCAATGAGAAGGTGGTGGGGGGGTGCAAAAGAAGCTGGTAGGGGACAAGGCCAGGACAGCTGGCCCAAACTGGCCAAAGGGATATTCCATACCATATGATGTCATGCTCAGTACATAACTTGGGGAAAGTTGGCGAGGTATTTAGACTGCAGCTCAGCAAGTAGCTGGGCATCAGTGGTCTGCAGGTGGTGGGCAATTGTATTGTGCATCACCTGTTTTGTACATTTTTTTAATTATTATTTTTTATTATTATTATCCTTGTCTGTCATATTAAACTGTCTCAGCTCACAAGTTTTACTTTTTTTTTTTCCCCCAATTCTCTCCCCCATTCCATTGTGGGGGGAAGTGAACGAATGGCTGTGTGGTTGTTTTAGCTGCCTTCTGGGTTAAAACACTAGTTTATTTGTCTTTAAAAGAAGAATTTGTGGGATAGAGAGGTGATATTATCCCACATTGTCAGGGATATTCAACTACAGAGAAATAAAGTTTCTGACCTGGGAAAGAGATTGAGCCATACTCAGATTAGTTAGGCATTGTAAGACCTAAAAATTCTGAGTTTACATTTACAGATTGTAAGTGAAATGCTTAATGTTCTTACAGAAAACAAAGAAAAATTTGCATCTCTGTACCTGAAGGAGAACTCTAAGTGTCCTCTAGAGTTGCCTCGATCTCTGTCTTCAATATGCCACTGAGTAGTGTGTTCAAGCATGTATTTGACATGAAGTCTCACACCAGCAGTCACTTGCCAAGTAACAAACCCTGTTCTGAAGGGTGATACTGAAGAAAAGAGAAGGAAGCAGATCATGTTTTGCACAGTAATCTTTTGTTTCGCGTATTCATTCAAGACAGGGTAGTCATGAGCTAACTTCTTTTTCTCTCGGATATCTCAAACATATTGCTCTTCATCCCAAAAGTCAGCCCTCAACAAAAATCATTGTAACCTATTTTGTTTTGAAGTTTAAAGACATAGAAGAGCCCAGGTTGGAAGGGACGTCAAAAGATCATCTGGCCCCACATTTTGTGTGAAAGGGAGCCTAGATGAGATTATCTAGCATCCTGTCCAGTTGCATCTCGAAAACCTCCAGTGATGGGGACACCACCAAATCCCTGTGGAGGTTGTTCCAGTGATTGATTGCTCTCACTGTAAAAAAATTTGGTTTTATATCAAGATGAAACCTCTCCTGGTGCAACTTCTACCCATTGCCCCTTGTCTTCTCCATGTAGCTCCTTGTGAAGAGACTTTCTGTTCTCTTTGTAGCTGGCATTTAAGTACTGAAACAGTGTGATGAGGTCCCCCCTGAGCTTCCTCTTCTCCAGGGTAAAATGACCTAACTCTTTCAGTCTTTTCTTATAGGGCAGGTTCTTCAGCACTTTGATCATCTTCATGACCCTCCTTTGGACCTCTTCCAGTTTGTCCATGTATTCTTTGAATTTTGGGGACTAGACCTAGGCACAGTACTCTAGGTGCAGCCTGATATTCCCATCCCCATGTGTTCAAATAATTGATTTTCACAAATAATTAACTGCTAACTCTCCAGCCAAGTGATTAGGTCCCCTATGTGAAAGGCAGAGATAGGAAACCTGTTCCCTAGTGAAGGCTCCAATATGTAGACCACGTTCTTACTTAGCAGAGGGCCAAGGAATTTCTTTTTCCTTTTTTTTTTTTTTTTTTTTGAGACAACAACATCAAGAGAAGTTAAAAGCTATCTTTCCTTTCTTACTCTTTGCTGAAATAGAGAAATCTTTCACGAGAATAGGCTGTCTGGGTAGGAGTGCTTTAAACAGATGAAGAAAGACACTGAACTAGAATCTCCCCCTCTTTGTACAAAGTGGAAAGGGTGGAGGAAACAATCTTTTAACAGAAGGGAGAAACCTTTTCATATAGAAATCTTCAAGAAAAAGACGAGGACAGCACATCCCAAGCATAGATCAAGGCTGCTTTCCAGGTAAACCGGGTATTTTTTTACCTGGAAGATGTGGCATTTTAAATCAATCCATTTCTTCCCTGTTGTGACCTTCAGTTGATCCATGTGCAGAAATGACTCTCCTTTTGGAGTGATTATTTTGCCCGTAGCGTTTCAATGGGGATGCAGGATGTTCATTCTACTCTCTGGGCTGCAGACCTTAAAGATAAGGATTGGAAAACACACTGCAACTACTAAATACCTCTGTGAATGTAGTCTCAGGACACAAAAAATTAGTTGTCTGAATGCTTGTATTCCATTGTGAATCCAAGAGAGCGATACACCTGCACTAACTTTGGAGTAAGAAACTGAACTGAGTTCTGCATTATCCAAAACTATTGATCTAGCCAAAATATTTTTCCACAGAATTTATTTTGTTCTCCTGCCTTGTCAAACCTCATTCTGAAAACTTGAAGAGAAAGAAAACCAAACTCTTTTTATGAGGAATAAATTTACAACAATATGTTTTCAACATCAAGACTGTCAGTTCTGATGGTTAATACTTATAGCCTCCCAGAACAAATTTGGTTCACTCATCCTTGATACACACCTACACACAAAGTACCCTTTACAAAATGTGCCTTTTATCTTATCTATAATCAAGCCACTGTTATTACAGATAGTTACATTGAGATTGTTTTGAGGAATGACTAAGTTTATGATCATTCACCAAACACTTTTCAAACTGTACTTCCACCAGCTCCAAATTAACTTCCCTGATGGATTTTTTTTTACACTAATGTTTTTTTCTAGCTACCTCTAGCTGTAATTAGTCACTGAAAATTGTCTCTCTATGCCTGGAAAATGTTTTATACTCCAGCCATAGTTCTTTTTTCTTGCTAGAGAAAATCCTTCAGCTGCTGAAATCTCAGTAACCTAATGATCAGAAACCCATTCAGGAGCATCCATAACCACTATTCCTCTTAAAAAACCCTATAATTGAGGCACAGCAGCCAAATTATTAATGTTTTTTTAATGCAGAAAGGCATCTTTAAAAGGAATAACTAGCAAGTATGAAAAATGTGTGTTCATGCAATTTTACTAACAGCTTGGTTGTCATAAATAGAATGCAATAATTTATTTTAATAAGTACTTCTAGCTCATATGCAGTTGTAAAACTAACAAGCTACAAAGTATGATAAAAACAAAGATAGCAAACTTTTACAGTTACATTACTGCTCATTTCCAGCAGCTGGTCCAGTTAATCTGTTAATGTTTGGTCTTTCAAATTTAAGAGAAAATGCTGAATCAGTTTTACAGAATATCAAAGTATAATAGAATTTATTTTGCTAATGTGAAGCCAAAAATAGCAAAATGTGAAAGCCATAAAACCAAAATTGTTCAAATTATCTTCTCACCTTTGATTTTTGATATTTTCTTGTGACTTAGAAGTTATCTAGCAAATGCTAGACTTCTCTTTCCTGAGGAGCTTTGCAGGAAGGCCATAGCATGGAAAACAGTGGCAAACTTGATGAAGAAGAGTAAGTTGCACAAGGTGATACACTGTCTAATGGGAGGGTCAAGGAAAAAACCCACATCATCCAGTGCTTTATTCACAGATATCTGTAAGTATTTTTTTCTGATTTTCATTCTTTACATTCACTTACCAGAAATTTGAGCTTAGTCATATTATTCCTCTAATACTTTATCCCAAAAAAGCTGAATATTTACCAAGTAAAAGCAACTAATCTCTTGTTTTAGGCACAAATAAATATCAAGAAGGTGGTTCAAATGTCCAGTATTTTGACTCTTTCTGTTATCATCTTGTTAAAATTCAGAACTACAATTTTACTAGGAAATCAAAAAATGAGGAGAATGGAATCCTAAGCTCTCAAGAGCTTCTTCAATAATTGTCTTGTAAATATTTTATGAATAGCCTTTATTGTAATAGTTTACAGTACAATTTACAAGAGGTTTTATGGGTCAGATTTAGAACCCACCTAGGTAAAGTCTAGTAAAATGAGTGTTAAAAAAGGTGGTTACATTTGCCTTGAAACTGTGCATCTGCTCACATCACTAAACAGCCATTCTCTGCAACAGAAATAAGAAAAGAAAGTAAAATTCAAAAGCTCAGGGAAGACAGAGCTGGATTTTCTTTATGAGGTTATGAACTGAATCGTAATTTTAGAGTTAGTAGAAAACCTTGGTAAGCTGGTGTGGCTACATGACACAGCGCTGTGGAGCAGCAATTCCAGTTCCAGTGTCCGTATGGCTGCAGTAACTGGGAAGCGGAGTGTAGAACTGTACCACGCTGCGTTATTTCTAGTTCCCAACCCAGCTCAGTGAGAGCTAGTTCAGCTGTGTTCACCCAGCTCTGTTCCAGCCTGGGCTCTCTGACGGACAGTTCTCAGAAGTTAATTAACTGGGAACATGGTTTGTGCCAGTGCAGTCATATCAGAAGTCATCAAATATTACTTCTGAGCAATTCAGTTTGTACCTCTTCAGCCTCTCACTTTGAGGATCACAGAGGAAATATGTTCTTTAAAAGCAATGCTGGAGAAGAGACAAGAAATACAGGGAGAACGGAATAAATTACCCAGCGTAATTTATTATTATCCAGGATCAGCATGATGTGCTTTCCTAGTGCTAACAGCCCAACCTCTACCATTAAGGGGTCAATCCAAACAGCCCTACAACAGGCACCCAGAGGCATTTCTCCACCTAGAGACTGTAAGAAACGAGGGAGGCATCTGAGTGACAACCCTAGACAGCCAGTTTCTTCCCTAAATGCCTTCTCAGGACTCAAACCTCCCATGCGCTTGAATCGTTTCAGTTTAAAGGCTGTAAAGTTTTGTTGCCATATTGGTTAATTACTGCTGTTTATACCAGCAAGGACAAAAGAAAGCAAAACTTATCACATGAATTCAGCTGAGTCAGACACTTACCATGGAAATTTAAGGCCAGATGTTTGTTTGGCAAAGCAGAAGGAGAAACCTGGGCAAGAGTCACCTTGATGTATCCTTAGCTGCATTTTACGTGCTGGTGAGCTAAGTGTTTTAATTGCATGAATGTTTGAAAAGGTAGGGGGCAACAGCCTATCTGCTTATGTGTTTTGGGGAGTAAGTCTGTGTTGAAAGGACAAACATAGCAACAGTAGAGATATGCAGAGATTATGACAGGAGTGATGCAGGATGGTTAAATAATGAAGAAGCTCTGGGTAAAAACAAAGCTAGGAAGAGTACTGAGAGAGAACAGCAAACAAACAAAAGCAGCTAACACTATCCTGATTCATCTGAAAGAAGTGGCAAACAGAGTGGCACTTGTGTTTACAGGAGGAACTATGGAGCAGACAGAAGCTACCTCAGCTGACCAGGAAGAACACCCTCACATAGTCCGTGTCAGAGCTGCTCACCTTCAGCACCAGACTGGGAAAGAAAGTGTAGTTCAACATATCTGCAAAGGCAAGGTCTATTTGCAAGACTTTATGTCTCCTGTTGTGTTTCCCTATTGCTGCTGTGCTGCATTCAAACATTCAGAGTTTGTACAGATTGGGTAAAAATCCTACTGCAGAAAACATAATTATTATGTGCCATGGGACTCTGGAAATCCATGTACCAATATACTTAAAACATTGTTGCTAAATTCCGCTTTTAGAAAAACCTTCAATACTTCCTACCCCATGCCAGTTTTGCAAAAGTAGCTACGTTGCTGTTGATTTTTCTTGATAATGTCCTATTTATTCTTTTCTTGACAAGCATACAAATGTGATTAATTCAGTATTGCATATAAGAAAAATAACAAGTTTTTAAAAGCAAAAGATTGTGTGCTTCAAGTTTAGTTTCCAGTGGCAAAACACAGGCTTCTCTGACAATAAGTATGGCTTACTGGTAAACTTATTAGTACACATGGCATTTTTTACATTGAGTTTGATAAGTTAGCACAAGGTTGCACAGAATTTATAAGACATTTTACCTGTGCCAAGACATCTTTTTGGTGAAGATATATATTACATGGTCAGACACAGCCCAGTAGCTAATAAGGTACAAAGACACCTTCACTCCCATTGACTTCACTGACATCAACAAGGACAAATACACTTCTCTCTGGCAGAGAATGAGGTCATTACAACAATCCATTTATAAATAAGTTAAGCAAATAGTTTTTAAATGGTTATGGGAGGAGTAGCAAATGAGCTCATTTCAGAGCAACCAAACAGTACGTGTAGCCTCAGCAAAGGTAATTTCTTTGATGCAAACAGATCTGTGCCGTCTTGCTCTTTTATTGAGTTTGGAAATTTTGCCACCTATGTAACCAATTGAAAATATATGTGACAAATCATATAGTGCTCCTGTAAAGTATTTGGCAGCTAAACTCATAGGGATTTCAATTTCAAATGTATTTTAAAATTTAGTGAAAAATTCCTAAGCTGATCTTGGGTTACAGTTTAGTGAAGGAAAGGAATGAGGGAAATGGTAGAACTTCATTTTCCCAATATGACAGGAGTCTTTTCTAACAGAGATGACATACATTAACTCATGTTACTGCTTTATTTAGAGCAACAATAATTTAGAACGAGACCCATAACTACCTCATCAAATCAATAGAGTTGGACTGTTCTTTTGCTAAAACAACACGCCATTACTTTCAAAGGGCACAACAGTTGCAACAGGAAAAAACTGTCCCAACCCCAGTATAACCATGAATAACAAAGTATAAGCATTAATAATCAGTGGTCTGTCCTGCAGCAGGCATCCCACACTATTTTTGACCAGAAATTCTATGCTGAATTATAAATGTGTAGAAAAAGCAGCAGTGAAGTTCTGACAGATCAGTATTATCTAATGAAAAATATTCTGTCAAAGTTCTCTTTCTGCTTTGTTCCTGGGAATAGGCAAAATCTATACCACCTAAGACATTTAAATACTTTGACATGAATCATGCGTCAAGATGTTCACGTAAGTCTTTACCATCTTTGGTTTTAATACTATTAGCTGACCCTTTTTGAGGGAACTGAACAGAGAAACAACCCAAATAATGAAACAAAATTTCTTTTCTCACAAAAAAAAAAAAATTGTGATTTTAAATGGAGCATCAAGGAAGCAGAGTCTCCCACACCTTATTTAAAACATTATTTGGAAGAAGACAACAAGAAGGTCAGTGGACAGTGCATGTCAATACATATTTTCGATGCAATCAGAAAATAGTCTGAGCGTTCTGGCTGAGTCTGAGCTCATCAATGTGTGTATGTAAAGCCACACATAGAATAGCAATCATGCTTGCTGTGCATGGTGGAATCAAGGCAGGATTTCTCATTTCCTTTCATGTGCAATGTTTTAAATCTCCTGCATCCATTCCAACCAGTCAGTCCCTATCCTGAAGGTAGAAAAGTAAATGCAAGATTTTTAAAAAGTTTGTTAATGGCACTTCGGTTCTGACACACCTTTTATTTCATCTCCAGATGAAACTTGCACTAATATAGCTAGTTACTCAATCTAATAATGTAAAACCAGAATAAATAAGTCAGTTTTAGTCACAGTTTGTTCAACCATTCTTAGGAACACTGGTTTACATGGAACACAGCTTATGCTTAATTTTAAGTTCAGATCTCTGCTATTTGATTAAAAGAAAATTATGGTTTGTAGTTTAGATAGGGGAAAAATACTATGACAAATATGGAGGTCTGTGAGGTTTTATGCACTTTAGGTTCCATTGCTAATGCCTCATAACCACAAGCCCTTCATACATAACAATTAAGGGAAACAAACATGACTTCTTGTGGTTCTGAGGTGTCTTTGGCATCGTACCTGCTCAGCTAGCTGTCACCTCCCACAGATTGCTGTGCCATTGGAGAACTGCAGGAGCTGGCAGGAAGATGAGCTCTCCGAAATCATGAAGCTGTTTCCCTGAAGCTGAAGAGACAGACGTTTCTGTTTAGAAAGCAATTTAGAAGTGATGTTACACAACCATTAATTAGAGTACCCTTCAGACACCCTAGAGAATAGACACTGACCTGTTCATCATCTAGCAATTACCTTCCTCCTACTTGTAAACTAAGAATCAGGTTGTCGGCTGAATGTCAAAAGATTATCTTCAGTCTTTTTCATCTTTTAATCCTATTCTGAATACCTATTGCCTCACTGAACACTAATTCCTATGTCTCTTCTAGAGGCTATCAATCTGCCTCTGTATTACTTTGCTCCACCCAGTCCATAGCCTGATATATAACTTCCTTCTCAGAAATAGCGAATAGATTATAAAGTTACATTAAAACAGTGATATTCCCTTGCTGTTCAGGAATGTCTAGATTTGGGATAAAAGGTCAAGCTTATATGCACAAAAATATATACTTGTGGTTTTCTGAAGTTACTAATCTTTAGAAAGCCAACAAATACTCTATAAAATAAATGATTACCCCCTGTTGAAATAGTTAGAGAATATGACATATAGGCTACTTAGGGTTGCCTAAGTCTGATGAAACAGAACAACTTGGACACCAAGTGACATGATTTTCTATTGACTTATTTCTGTGCTTGTGTCTTTTAATCCATTCTGCACTGCAGAGGACAGAAGAAAGAAGCTGGTGTGCAGGTTAGAAAGTGTGTGCTTCATTTCATATGTGATTGATTTCCTATTAGTACATGATTTTCACCTTGTTAGGTAGTTCCTTACCTACGAATTGTGTTGGGACTGACTAGTCCTGCATCTGCCGGAGCGGCATTTTGAATCTCATTTGGGAGATGGCTTGCTCATTTCCACTGTTTTATATCATGCTCTTACAGTGTGCATTTGGGGTTTATAGTAACTTCTGTTTTCCTAAGAGCTGTGAAATGATCCCTTAGTTTTAAATTCTGCACCTGCTAGCATCATATAAAATGTTTTCTGCACGAAGACCTACCAAGGCTAGAAATCCATGCTCCTATCTCTTGCTCATAAAATATTCAGAATCAATTAAAAGACAACAGTGATCAAGGCAGAAAAGAGAGTCTCTGTGTTACTACAGCTCAAGGGTAATGACAATTGTCACCTATTAAGTTATACAGCATAACACAGTGATATTTCATTTGAAAAATAACGGGGTTTTCACAGCAGTCTTTGTGAGATTTGGGTTCACTTCTGTTTTGCTTTGTTTTCTTTCACTGAAATGCAGAACATCTGCTCTAAAAAGCTCACACCAATATGTCAGATGAAGATTTATAGAATTACAATGATTAAAAAGGAAAAGTGTTTTACAATAAACTGCCACATCTGCCAAGTGTCAATATTTACTTACAGGCAGCTTTTGATATCTTATAGAAAAATAGATTATTCTTCTTCCCCTGCCTTCTTTTTCACTAAAATCAATATTGGAAAAATAAAGAGGAGAGAAATTGCATTTGGCTGTTCTCTTTCAAGACATTGTTGCACTGGTTCTAGGTAGTGGTAAAGGAAAATGGTGACCTTTTTCTATTTATTTCAATATTGATCTATCTACACTTCATCTGTTCTTTCTATGGTCAGTTTTTAGCTGTCAATAAGATATTGTGCCCATAGCTGCATTTGATTGCTGTGTGTATACAGCTGTGCTTGTTTAAACTGTGTTGGCATGCACTACATATCTGTAGAAATTAGATTTTGCTTTTAAATTAACCAGAAAAGCTGTTCCACCCCTCATTCTATAATCTATGTTTTCAATGGATATAACCATTTATTTTGGCACATGTATAGAATCTTCCTTCAGTACAAACTGCATGAGCAATCAGATTACAACAGAATTTAGGAAGGAAGAAAAATCAGTTGTGAATCTCAACTTTTATTTTGTCTTCTTTCTTTGCTTTAGAACATGTGCCGGCTTAAACTAAAACCAGACCGGACAATGATAACATTCACTGGAAGAACATATGTAAATATTCTACTTTTTAAAGAGGGGCTTGGGGTTTTTTTTTCCTTTCTTGGAATGGGATATTTTCTTAGGTAAAAACCCCACATTTGTTACCAAGTATCTCATTTTAAAGAATTGAACAGATTGGATGCTACAGACTGCCTAAATTAGTTTAAAGTCTATAGTGATGTCTGTTCAAGGTGTCCCTACTGGGGAGCTCCCAGATGGAGTATTAGCGAATGGAATGATACAGATTGCTGAAAAGACGAATTGCTGTTTACTTGCCTTCTAGTTAGACCTTAAGAGAACATTGTATTAACAAAAAACAAACAAATAAACCAAAAAAAAATCTAGGGAAACATTAAAAATTTCAATAGAAATTACATGTACATATTTACTTGGAATAAATGTATATAAGACTTGCATAGTTCTTGAAGATTGGAATATACTAGCTAGCTTTTTGATGTGTCATGATTTTGTGTGCCACACCATGAGCCTGTCAAACTTCTCTAAAATCCCTTGCAACTTCAAAATATCCTGTCTTTCTGAGGAGATATTGTCATATCTCTCCCCTGTGTGCAGCCTCCTATTTTCATAAAATTTGTAGTGAGATAATCTTGGTGTTCTTTACATTCCTTGGTCAGCTGTGGAAGTTGTCCAATGGGTTAAAGACAAGAGAACAGACAGACTAGCAGACTGACACACAGACAAATGGCGTGAGTGGACATTCTTCCTTTGCATGAAATCAGGTAAAAGATGCAGTTTGTTTACCAAGTATATAATTAAGCTACTCAGGAGAGAAAACAGTGCTGGAAGACTTTGTATTCTGAAAACATCAGAGAAGAAATTATATGTGAACTTATAAATGCAGTCTGGAGAAAAGTGTAGGTAGCACATGGAGAAGAAAAAACATAAGAAAAAAAGCACACAATTTAATGTACTGATTGTACTTTTAAAGTTTCCAGGCAGTGATTTGCCATAGATCCCATTTTAAAGGATTAAATATATTGGCTTACTTGAGAACATCCAATTTAGCCTAAGGAAAAATGGGTCATAAATTACTGCTTTTCCAGGAATGACTTTGAGGAATATTAATGTAATAGCAGACAGGAGAGGACAGAGTAGCCATCATACAATATCTTTAAGTTTTGAACTTGCTGGAAACATCAGGTAGTTAGTATAGGAAAATCTGAGCAACCTTAATGCACTGAGTACTGTTGCTGTAATAAAAAAAAGGCAAGGAGAACATTGGATTGTATTGCTAGAGGGCATACAGCATAAATCAAAGTAGTTGATATCGTATCCATGTAAGCTATAAATTGAACATTACTTAGAATGGTGTATATAGTTCTGTGGCCATATTTTAGCAAGAGTATAACTGTGCCTGACGAGACTGTATATTATATTAACACTTAGACTAAAGTCATGTGCTGAAGATTTATGTAATAATTAGAACTGCAGAAATAAACTTTACTAAGCTTCTTTAATTAAAGACTATTCTTTTAGAGGCTAGTCTTGCAAAAAAAGCTGTTGGCAGCAACTGTGAAACCTACTGCAAGTTCAACTTGCACTTCCGTTAAATATGAGGACTCCAAGACAACTATTTACCAGACCATATTAAAAGACAGAATTGAGACTCTCAGCAGTCTTCAGTTTTATGATTCAGGTCTTGGAGAAGGTAGCCCAGTTCAATAAAAAAAATGGTAAAACAGTCCAGGCAGTGGGTGACATCACAGGTCCAAAGCGACATCCTAATCTAACTGACAGTATGGACCTATGACAAGATTCCTCACAGAGTATCTCTGGATAGGATACAATTGATGGACTGGGATATTCTATATAATTTTACAATATATGCACCTATCCTTCCTCTGGAAATAGAATCAGATGAGATTTGTTATACCTTAAAGACAAAAATTAGTGTTAGTCTTGCTTTGTACTTGGAAAGCAAGTCTTCAGAAAGGGTGTCAGGAAATACTGCTTCACTGTTTTTCTGGGAGAAAGCTTCTATATATGAGAAAAAAAGAAAGAAAGAAAAAAAAACCCTGGCTTTTTTGCACTCCCTTGCCAATGAACGTCAAGCTGTTTTGATGTCTTCTGTTTATTATGGTTTTGCTCTGGGAATTTGAAACTGAAATCCGCTTCAATATTATCTTATTTTGTGAAATAAATTGTTTCATTCCCCCATCCATCAAGTAAAGCACACAACACTGGATTAATTTAGATTAAGGGAAACAACAACGAAAGAAAAAGACAAAGAGAAAACTTCAATGAGACAATGCTCTGAGTGCTTTTTCTATAGAGGTGATAGCAATTTTTCCAATCAAAATAGCCTGAGAACTCTATCTGGAAAGGAAGCTCTGAAATTTAAGGATGTAATAGATAAGCAAACGAGTGTCATTTTATAACATGAACTGCACATCTACACTTACCATTTTATTCTTGTTGGCTTGAATAACAGTGAGTGAACATTTCCTCATTATCCATCTTTATATTTTGCTTTTCTCTTGAAAATAATTTAGGTATACATGCAGTGGAACTAGATTAATTTGTAGAATTTGTAGAGACACATAGAAAAAAGGATCGTAGCTTATGTAGCATCCCAGTAGCATCGACAATTACTTTTTTCTCTTAAATCTGTCTCTGTCTCAATCTATTTGTTGCTAGCAGTTTAACATACAACTTTCTTATTGTGGATCTTTTATTTTTAAGTACGAGAACATTCTCAAGTATCTCATGTCTTCCTTTAGTCTTGGCAACAGGGAAAAAACTGTTTCTATACATCATTTGAGTCATACATAAATATCTAAATGATATAAAAAAAAGTGATAAAGTTAACATTAGAATCCTATGAGACACAGTAGAGTTGTTGGTTTGTTTTTGTTGGGGTTTGTTTTTGTTTGTTTGTTTGTTTGTTTGTTTTCTTTTCTATAGGTTCTTTCACCAGGATATAGTTCTATTAAGCTCCTGCAGTGTTATTGGTACTCTCAACTGACAAAAAATCTATACTCATAAGCTTGGCAAATACTATCTCAAAAGACAAGTTCCTATGGCACAGGTATCTTAAAATATGTGTACAAAATGATGACTTTACACAAAGGGCTTGCTGCAGCCTTCCAAAGGACATTGATCTAACATGCTGTTTTCAGTGTGATATTTTAGATGATTGAAATATTCATGTAAACCATTATAGAGGGTCTCACAACTGGGAGTACCATGCTTTTCTGATCAGTGTCTTGAATTTATTCATTTCTATTTCGTATGAGACTGATATTGCAGAGTAGATATTTTTCCCAGCATAAGTTAATGCTTAAGAGAGATAAAATTGACAACAGTTATATAATAAATACATTGTTTTACCTGCTGAAAATCCACATACTACGGTGATGAGGAAAATAATCTGATACTAAAGCAGAAATCCTGAATAACTGACAATAATTACTTCACAATAAAATTCAGTTTGCCATATTATGTGCTTTTATTTCCCCTTTTCATCGATGGTTTTGAATCACTAGCATATCACACTAGTACTTGCACTTCTCTATGGGCTGTTGATAAATTTTTAGCGGTCTTAAAAAAAGCATGCTTTTGTGCAATACAATGCAGATAGTGTGTGAACAATGTATAAATGTACCGTAGGTATATGTTTTACACAAGTCTCACTTTCTTTTAACAATTAAGCTGTTTGCAAAGCTGCAGAAAAAGTCATTGCAGTTCCGTTTATCATACTTTTGGTGTACTTGGTGCTCTATTTCTAACTAAGAATTTACAAAGGTATATATCCTGAAAGTATGAAAATCCTTTTGCAACCTTATATCTCAAAGAAACAAAACAAACAGGGAAAAAAGTAATGCTCAGTGCACTGTCCAGAAGAACAAGACTTGCATCTAAAGAAGAAAAGGAAATGCTCATGTCCAATGATCAGTTCTATTTAAGAATGAATACATCTACCTTATAACTATTTGGAAAACAGCTATCTTTTAACTTATTAGGAAAACTTTAAGAGAAAAATCCTATCTAAATAGATGAACTTTCAGCATGTCACACTTGAATCCAAAAGAGAAGGAAGATGTGACTGGGCAAGTAAAAAGTGTTTGTCCTTTCTGTGTGAATATTTCCTTAGTGGTTGGTCTGGTGTTCAAAAACTGCTATCCTTCATTTTCCACCTTGGGAGGTGAAAGGAGTTTGGTGAAGAGAGAAGAGCAGTGAAACTTACACAGCTAGCCTTTCATTTTCTGTTATCCAAGAGTTAAGTTTAATTCACAAACAAAAACACATCAAAATTAGAATGTCAAAACTTTTTCACTTACTGTAGCTCTAAAAAATTACTATGAAATATATCTTATCCTTGTTTTGTTTTTTTTAGAAAAAAATAGATAATTTTTTTTCACTTTAAGAAAAATTTATGAAACTTGAAACTGAGATGAAGCACGAGCAGCTTCATGTCTACTGTAAGCTACTAAAACTAAGCAGTTCATGATCAAAATGCCATGTCCACTGTAAATTGAACTTAATTCAATATTATAATCACCATATCAAAGTTATTGTAAAGCCCAAAATGTTCTATGCACTGTATTGGATGAAAAGTTTTTTGTAGCCAAGATGAGCAGTGATTCCTTGTTGCTCTAGGAGATTCTATGGCTTATATCATGTAGGAGTTTAGATTAGATTATTTTAATGACTCCTTACAGAATACAGCTATCAAAATTACCATACAGTTTTCATGGTCTCAGAAATTTTCTTTTGAAATTATCTTCAGAAAACTTCAGCTTTTCATAAAATCAGACAATAGCAGAAGTATTTTCAATCTGTAATATTTGACAATACCTTACTGTCAAACAGCAAAATACTGTATAATAGCTTGTGGATATTCACATGCCATTTCCCAGAAAACACACAGTCCAAAGCACAGAAGTACTATGATTCAAGTTCATACTTCATGAGGATTTTCTGTATTTCTTCTCTGAATGTTTGATGTCATTTCTTTATTGCCTCTTTTTTAAAAGACTCTCTTTATGGCTTTTTCGATTGCATGTGTGGTCTTCAATCCTTAAATCTTATTACCACATTTATTGAAAGAAATCAAATCCAAACAAACAATTAGAAGTAGAAGGCAACTGATAGGTTACTGCTGTATCTGTAGGTTTCGTTTCCCCAAACAGTCATCATTCAAACTTGTAAGATTTTCTTGGATCCAAGTTCTACCAACTGGCCCCTTCAAGTCTAACAACACATTTGGGACAAATTAATTTTTATGAAAGCTTCTTTTTCTTCCTTATAAAAAGCATCTGAGACACATAAAAGGCATCTGAGAGCATCTATACACATGATTACCCAAGAGAGCCAGGTACTTTTAGTGTATATATAATGAAATATCTGTCTCTCTTGGATAATTATGTGTATACCAAAATGTTCACTAGTAATTGGGAAATCTGACCCACCATCTACTTAAAGTGTTGGGTTTTTGTTTGGTACATGAGGAAATTACCTGGAAAAAAAAATGATTGTCAAGGGTTACACAGAATGTTCTTTCATCATCATTCATTGCAGAAGCAGGATGGAGGAAAAACACAGAAACATAAGGAGATGAGATGAAAGGAGGATTGCAAAGGAAGCCAGACTTCTAAACTGAGCTCTGTGATCTCTCTGTCTTTCTCTCTAATGGGTGTGCTCCCTGACTAGCCTAACGTTATGTTAAGTAACAGCCATGTGGCATTTTCTGCAGCCAGAATGCAGAGACAGGCAAAGAAAGCACTGTACTAGCCATTAGGATGAATCAGCTCATTAAATAAAAATCAACTCCAACTTTGATCTACAGCTTGAAGCAAACCAAACTTTTTTGAGGGCTGTATATGTACATGTGTGCATGCATATATAAATATATATAAATACACACACACAAATATACTCTCTAGCCCTTAACAATGCTTCTGAAAAAGCTGTGAAGGCTAATGGCACAGTTTTTTATGCTTGCTTCCTCAAATGTCCATTTTCTATGGATCTGGCTAGGACAGATACGTCTTCAGTCAATAACCTCATTCATCACATTTGACAAATGCAACAGCAGTTTTGATGGGAACATTTGAGTCATAAAAGGATGCCCTCAAGCACTCTAGATTCCTTCTGGGCTATTTTCACAATAAAACTTCATCAGTATTAATGTAGCATTAAGTATGGATGTCTTTAGCAGAGAACATTGATGAAAAACTGCCTGCATGTTTACCCTTACTCTTCCAGCTGCCTGCCTCCCTCACTTCCTCTGGTCACATTGGACAGAGGTGGATTTAGGCTAGTCACCTTAGAGTCCAAGTGTGAAGGGACCTCACCCTTCCAGGACAAGGATGAGGCTGTGGCACAGTGGTGTGAATTCTCTCCCCTCCTTGTGACATCAGGCACGAGTCGTGTACAGCTGCTTATCCTCAGGCCCCACTCCTACCTGTATCAGAGCAAGGTAGTAGTAGCCACCATTGCTCTATTTTCTCAGGGTGCGATGCTCATACTCCTATGAGTCTGAAGTGTCTCTTGTATAATTACTTTTTTTGCCTGCCATTTTGGTAGCCTTTCTGCTATGGCTGGTGTGTTAGTTATGACTGTCAATATTGCCTAGGACACCCATTTGATGGTGGTGTGAATTTTTTGGCTTTCATGGCATGCTCCTTGGCAGGGACTTTAAATACAAGTCCTCCTACAATGCAGCAGTCAATTGAGATCAAAGAGGATACGAGAGAGAATACTGCCTGGTGGCTAATGATGAGGAATTAAAGTGTCTCTGACCCATTGCACCGCATCTGGCAGTGTGAGATATGTGTGTGAGCTTACCACACTCTGCATTTTACTTCCCTGTGGTTTTTTTTACTGCACATCAGGGTAGTACCTAGGTGTTTTCTGGATAAAATAAAATGTTGTAGCACAGTCCCCAGGAGATTCTTTCTGTTACATCTATGATGTAATCTATACAGGGCTAGAGTATGGGCTTGAGCTTTACTGTGTGATTATTAATCTGTCTAATTGTGAACAGACTACTGAGTTCCATGTGGGTCTTGCTAACTTGCACTCTGCAGACACTATTTGGACCGATTTCAAGGATTGCACAGACCAAAGAATGTTCCCAATAGGCAACCACCCTCTTTCAGAGGGGAAGGAAGTTTTCCTGTATATCACGGAGCTGTTCCGTTTCACACCTTCCTTCAGGACCAAAGGATGGACTGCTGCCCTTTCAATCCAGTTGTCTTCTGAAGTCTCAGGTATTATTTTTTAAATATAGGAGGCAACAATTGAGCATAAGGTTCAGCAACCACCATATTCCTGGAAAGTCTCTATTGCTATTCAAGTGCCATCCTCAGATGCCCTCTCAGAGACTGCTGAGCTTTTTAATCACCTCACTTTCTGTCTGTAGCCAGGCACAGTGCACTGGGCATAAGTTACACTGAGCCTTTTCTTCTGAACCATAAAAGTGAGGTGTTCTATCCTGAGCAATTGCATCGTCCTCTTCAGTGCACAGTGGGATCTGAATTCAGTCTCGAGGCCTGCAAGGAGGAGGACCCAGGTCTTTCTAGCACAAACCCTTCTCACTACTAAGAGATTCAAAGTTTTGTGGTGGGGTGTATTCTTTCCATGTTTTTTCACTGCAAATGTATACATGTAACTTAGTAAAAAACTCCTGGCTCATGGCCATGAACAGCCGCCTCTCCTTCTCTTTCTCTAGCCAGGCACTCATGCAGAAATCCAATTATCTTTCATTCAGTCCTTCACTTAACTTTTCCTCATCTCGTTTCTAAAGATCCCATCTGTGCTAGTTTACTGTATAGGCATCCAGCATCAGAACTAGTGAGCATTATACAAACTGCTGGAGCATCTAGGAAGTTACTGTTGTGTTAGTCTTAAATGATTGACCAGTGTTGACAAAAAAATTTTAAATTTCATTTTCTTGAAGAGTATTCACAAAGGAAGAAGGCTAAAAAGTAAGAATAGAAGAATCTCCAGTATTCTCAAGCCAACACAAACATCTCAGATTTTTTTTGTCTTGATTTATTTTTCCTTTTGTAAGGATGCATATATAAAACAGGAAAAAAAATATAAATTGAGGCCACAGAATCCCTCAGCTTGTAACTACAGAAGCACAGTGGGCATGATTTTTAATTATTTTTTTAAAAAATTCTCTTAGAGAGAAGCTCAGAGCCTGATTTTCCAGGATATATTTTGTAGCTATGTGTCTTGCACCTATCAGAAGGCAGAATCAACTCTGTTGGCTTTGTTGACTTTAATTTGAGCTTCTTTTTTTTACAGCTGAGATAATCTCACTATCTCTTCCCCATAGAACTGGAAGTAATTTCTTCTTACTTAGTGAATAAAATTGGTGCTTTGATGAAATGCGTATTCCTTATTCTTGCAGTCTCATCAGTGCTGTCTTTATAGTTACAGGAATGGTAAATCTTCTTTTAGACTATCAGCGGTAGCATTAGGTTGTACTCATTTTAAATACTGTTGAAGCAAATCTCCCATCTTTGTAACTTCAAGTCCAGTTTTTAACTGTTTGCCAGGAAAAATGCATATGCTGTTTTCATAAAGCATCGGGATAAGTTGTAAAAGTAAACTAGTTGAAATAAACAGCTTGGAAATATACCGCCAGCTACTTATTAGGTATATGTACTACGCCGTCATATTCTGAAG
Organism: Aramus guarauna; assembly: GCA_013400195.1. Classification (NCBI taxonomy): domain Eukaryota; kingdom Metazoa; phylum Chordata; class Aves; order Gruiformes; family Aramidae; genus Aramus; species Aramus guarauna. The sequence continues at coordinate 69,172 of VXBL01003180.1, forward strand.
TACAGTTTGAGAATGGCTGTACTTTGAGTCACTGATGGGAAACTATGAAAGATATTGTCATAGCCCTATTGATAGGAAAGAGCAGAATTTATGACACTTAGGCACTACTGTGATGAGAACTTTAGCAGAATTCTGATGGATAATAAGAGATAGTTGGAAGGAATGTGGATGAGCACAGGACAGACATTTCTATTTCAAGTCCATCTTTTATTTTCATTGCATATGTTTCTTATGGTTTTGGTTATTTTGTTTGTTGGTTTTTTTTTTTTTTGGGGGGGGGAGAAGAGCACGCAGGGGCATCTATTTAAGGCAAATTATGCAAATAAACTGTTTCTTCAGAAAGTCAGCGATCAGCTGTAGTCAGAGGTAGGGTAGCCCACAGTTCTGCAGCACTGTCCCAGTGCTGTATCAACTCTTCATCGAACAAAAGAATTGAGGAGGCAGAGATGAGAGAAGGCTGTGCAGACACAGATGCTTTCCTATGTTCAACAATAATTTTGGGAGCTTTCTACACTTACAGTGATTTATAACATAATCAATCAGTGGAAAAATCAAATATTACTCACAGGGCACAGCCTCATGCAGGACCATCAGAGGAGACATTGTCTCCTGTAGAGAACAGTTCCTGGGGTGACGGAAAGCCAGTCAGGGTCAGAAATCCTTAAGGATGAAAGCATCGAGCATGGTAATACCTTGACAAGCACAATCAGGGAACAAAGGTTCCACCACAGGGAAAAAGCAAAGAGGCTCTGGATCTGTGTAAGATGAAAACTTGACACCATAGCTCTTAAGCAGATTGTTTTCAAAACAAGTTGGGCTGGCTACAGACCGTGTGAGATTTTTCGTTAATAGATATTCCTCCTTTCTCCTTGGTAGGTCAGGTTTCAGGCACATTTTAACAGCAGCTCCAAGTTTCCCCAAAAGTCAGTGTGCCAGTCTCTGCCAGCAGCTGGGAGCGTGTGACCATTCTTACTGATTGCAGCACACCCCAACAGAGGATGTAAGGTTCCATGGATTCCTCTCTCACCAAAGAGTCCCAAAATAAGAATAATTTACCTCAGAAATAGGCAGGCAGATGTAATGAGAGAAATCAGTGTTTCACAAACGTGACTGCTTTGGGGATTTTTAAGTGAACTACTTTTGCAAGTGGATGGGCTCATTCGTGGAGAAATTTTCTCCGGAATAAAATTAATAATCAAAATATATAAAGACAAAAGATAAAATCACAGACATACAGGTGTCATCTCTGAACAGGTATCAGCAGGATCCTGAATGTGTACTTCCCATAACATCTATGATTTTCTGTATCACTCTAAATGTGTTTCATTCCAATCCATACCAAAAATAAATTCCAAAACATTAAAATCTCCCACAAAATGGAAATCTTATTTTCTTGATATGTCTATTTACAACAGCATTTGTTTTTTCTTCACTTCTAAGCTCTTTTTTTTAATTAATTCAAAACATGTAACTGAAATAATCCTCCATAAAATATTGAAATTGCATCTTACTTGCCAAAAAGGGATTTCGTTATCCTCATAGATTATTTTCAATGAATATTTATCACTTTCTCTAGAGCCACTAAATTCCCCATACATCATTTTCCTACCACGTTTTATGTCAGAGACAATGTAAAGTCACAAATTTTTCATTTAGTAGATAATAAATAGATTTGCTTTCCTGACTGCAGTCAGGAAACATAGCACCCATTTCTTCTGTCCTAAATTTCCATCGGTACAACTGTCTCCCTGAGGTGGACACAAGGTGTACAAAATTGAGTCCAACATCTGTAAATAAAACTTTTAATGGCGTGCACTAAGTTCCCCTTAGAGAAATTGCTACATTAATTGATGTTCCTCATCAAAGGCATATAAAAAAAGGGTTGTTACGCTCCCCTTTATTCAAGTCATTTGGACATCACTACTTATTTCTGTTTCTATTTCTGCCCACATGTTACTAATCTCCATAATCTAATGAGCTCACTATAATGTAGTTGTAGGAAGTAGAAAGGTCACAGAATGATCTTTGTTGAAAATAAAATGATTTGTGTAGGCACAACTGATGAATCCATGTTTATAGAATATCAGACTTAATAAGCCATGTGGAGCTGAATTCTGGGTTTCCTGCTCAAAAAGAAAAACCTGTTGAAGTGACGATAGAACAAAGCAGGTATTCCATTAACTTTTACTTCCTATTGCCTTTTCCAGAGCCAGAATTCTGCCTTGCAGTCTAACACATCTTTTATCTGGTCTGCAAATAGCTGAGTGCTTCTGGTATATTGGTGTTCTGTAGATGACCAAGCATTCAGCATTTCACTGGACTAGGGGTTGATACGTGCAAAGTAGTGTCCAATTCTATATCTGCAATTGACTGTGAACCCCAAAGTTTGTATACATATATTTAATTACTGCTGTAAAGCAACTGGTGAGAAATATAGAAGCTGTCATTTTCATTCACAATTAATTACAGTGACCCTTCCCACTTAAAATTCACATTATGCACAAAACTACAGATAAAATAGATTTATTTCTTCAAGTCTTATTCTTTAATTCTTCTAATATATGCCTTCAGGGCATACACTCTAGAATAGGAAGGCAAGATTTAAGGTTTATCATATTTTCTAATAGTGTGTATCATTAAAATATAATAAGAAAACAGAGTGCTTGCAGTATTTTGGAGAAATTCAGGTGATCCAGGCTTTAAAATGATGTTATTTAAATAATATATTTTAAGCACTAAAATAGCAGCATATAAATTTCAAGTGATAATGAGAATATGGATATGATAGCTTTCTATACCCCTTTTGTATCAAAGATACTTATGTCAAAGAAACTAACCTAGATGTGTTCCTTTCTGCTAAACAATCTTAGATTGCCCCAGTATTTCATATTACTACTGACCATTGACTGCTTTCTTTTAAAATTATTCTGTATATATCTGATTCTGATATTGAAACATATTCTGATTTTGAAACCTACCACTTCAGTTATTTCTATGTATGTGGAAACTGAGTGCACACAGGACTGTAATCAGAAAGAACTTCCATAAATTTTAGGGGGTTTGGGTATCTTTGTGCCAGTCAGTTTTTCAAAAAACCTGAGACATCCTCTTTATTTTACAAGTAACTCATTTCATGCAGTCCTATGTGTGAAATAATAAGTGAAGGAAGCTTGTTTAATATTGGCAGTCAATAATTAAAGATTTGGCCTTGCTAGGTGTCTGCATTTTCCTGCAGAGTCAAACATCTTCTGATAGTGAAGCACCCTCAATATCTCAGACACATATTTTAGAATGAAACTAATTGTTCTCTCAGCTCCATGGCCTTAATGGTATTCAAATGCCTAACACCCAAATAGAACAATGAGAGTTAGGCACTTAGATAGCTTTCAGGATTTAGATCTGGAGAGCCTTTGACCCCTAAGAAGCTAAGATCCAAATATTTTATTTAGGTGTTTTGAGAATATAGTCACATAGCATGATAATAAAGCATGCAGAACTTTAAACAATAACCAAAATAGCTAGAAATACGACATTTATATAGAAAAATTTCCGTTTCCTTCATATTCTGTACAATCTTAAAAGAATTAGCAAGCCTGAAAACCTGTATGTGTCTAACAGCCCCCGAAAATCTTTAATTAAAAAGCCATCACTTTTTAAAACTTTTACTTTTAATTAGTCTTTTTGAAAGCATTTGGAGTATGAATTTGTACCTGAAACAGATTTGGGGTACGGAATGTTTGCCAGGTTTCACATATGAAAATTAAAGATGCAAAGAACAAAACTTTTTAAAAAGTAACTTACAGCAACTGCTGGGAAAATTACTTAAGTAGCTTTTAAGCAGTGGGAAAGTATATATAGGCATGCCTCATATGTACATGCATGCATACTCATCTTTTGAGTACTCTTGGGTTTAGAGTCTTTTCAAAGGATAAACCGAAGCAAACGCCTATATGCAAACAACCTTTTTAAATGTTTTGGTCACTTCAGATGCCTGGCAAACCAAACCTCACCTAACAATTTGTTTTGTAGGAGCAATTCAAGAGTCTGTAAAAGAAAGATAAACTGAACGGGGGGTAAGTCCTCACCTAAAGGGAAAAGGGCCGCTTTTTTGGATGATAACTTAGATGGCTCATTTACATGTCCATCATCATTTATAAAATTAGATATGAAGCAAGGAAAACATCACCAGGGCAAACATTTAAAAGGACTCTCATGTAGGCAAAGAATTACTGTATTCATGAAGTTAATGACATGAACAATGCAAAACCCAGTCTAAGTTGTTTCTGACTATTTCATCTTTTTTCTAACATAATTATGTGCCTTGTACACAGCTTGTAAACATACTCACCACAAAAACGTGTAACTTCTTAGGTTCTTTTTGCCTAAGTCTGCTGTATATAGTTAGTAAACACTGCTAGAAGAAAGCTGAATTAAGTAAATACTGATTGCAGTGTTTTATATTTTCTTTTTAAGCTATGAAAACATTTATATTAACATTTTGTAAAACTTCTAGGGCTCATATTCATGTCAATGAAAGTTCTGAATGCATAACGAAATGGAAGAATAAGCTTCAAATTGCATGCATGAATTGCCTGAAAATGCTGAAGTCTGATTTAAAGTTATTCTTGTGAGAGAGCTTGCATTGAATTTGGCCACAACCTGTTATCTTTAGGCATCTTTTAGGCAGGAGAAAACTGATCTAGATATTTAAAAACCCCACATTAAGGACATTAAATATTAATTGCAAAACACATTAAGCATTCATGAAATAACAACAGAAAGTAAAAAATTACCTCCGTGGCTGTTATTACAAATATTTTGTTTTCCATACGTTCATAGTTATGGCAATATCAGCCCGTGTATTTATATCCTTCCTATCCACTGTGATACAGTAGAAATGCAGACGGAAACAGTAGTCCAAAATCTGCCTTGTGGTATGCCATGGAAATGCATAAATGACAAATTGTTTAACCCTCCTTTCAGAAGGCACTGCAAAAAAGCTGATAGAAAAAGAAGGGCTTTTTCTTTAACTAAAAATGTGATTTATAGTTCCTCTAACATCGGGAAAAGTTGTAAACCTGCCTCTCAGCCCAAGGATTTTACCTGTAACACTACCAGCTTTGCTTGTCATAATGCTGCCAGAGCCTCTCTGAGACAGATGGCCAGGGAACTGGGATTGAATTTCAGGAGTTAAAACTAGCAATTTAACATGCATCTAATTTTGCTAGTGTTTGGGAGGAAGTGGACACAGGCACAAAAGATAGCCCGTTGTATATGATGACTGTGCCTGCCTATGCCCGTGCCTATGCCCGTGCCGTGGCAGCCGGGACGTTCACTGGCAGATGAAGGGTGTTTGTAGCTGCCAGCCTGCTCAGGCGCGGGCTTGAGCCTGTGCTGCAACCTCAGCTGGGCACCAGTTTCTGGGTTCAGGTTCTTGCTTTTAATTCAGGCCTATCTGTTAACAACATGGGGAGAGGACAGTTCTTTCTTTTGAGCAAGCTTTTGTGCATACCCCGAGAGTGCAGACCACAGGAGGGGGCAACAGTTTAAACACACGCACCCCCCCCCCCAGCACACAGAGAAAGAAAACTTCCTTTAAAGAGTACTAGCTCTGGTAGACTAGAAGGGTTTTCTCAGGTCCCGGATCACAGCTAATTGCAGGAAAGGAAGACTTCGGACACTCCTAATTCTAAAATTAGGAAAATCTGGTTGCTACACAACTCGTCTGAAATATGAGACCCACACTGAGTCCCTATTTTAACTGAGGCTGAACACGGGTGGAGGACAAAGCAGTATCCCCCTTGAGTGTCTGATCATTCCGCTATTGACTGTTATGTCATGGACTTTTTCCTTATTATGCTCTTCCTGAATTTTCTGGTGAAATTCAGTTCATCTTTCCCTGAGGAGCACAGCAGAGTTATAGCCTTCAAAAAGATTTTTCTAGGTGCACCACAACTCCTTGCCTGGATTAAGTTTTAGGCAGATCTTTTTCATTTAGGTATTAAACCTGCTGAAGAGCCCACAGAGCTGCATGAGGGTGCTGTCTGTAGATAGTGAAAAATAAAGCTGAGTGTTATCTTCACAGAGGTGAAACTGGAGTCCATGTTAATTTTATAATCTTCCCAATTTTAATATACATAGGACTCTACAGGTAAGAAAGATCAAGGTAAAGGATTAACTGCCTGGTGGGTCCTTTGAGATTTGTTTGAGGAGAGATGCCAGTATTTATTAAAATTTTTCCACTCTGGAAACATATTTAACAGTACCATTTTATTAAGTATGTATATTGGGGTCTTCGCTATGCATGCAATCTCAAATTTGGTACACCTAGAGAGCTCTCTATTGATGTGAAAAGTTGTATCATTGCCTGAAATATAAAGAAAAGGATCAATCTCCAGTCCCTATGTCTAGTATTTCAAATACTCGAGAAATATCAAAGCAGAGCAGTGTAGACATTTGTCCATTGACAACAGAACAGAAGAAAAGTGTTCATAAATCAATCAATTTTTATTTCAAAGATAAAATTCTCTTATTAGGACAGCTTAATACCATTGCTGCCATCCATTCACAGGGTCAGGTTTATTTTGGGCTGCTTTTGTGTATTCATGTAAAATGTGAACATTTTCCCCTATGGTGCTATAAAACACTCATTTCGTCTCTCCCATCAGGAACTTCAGCAGACACTAATTAACCCTCTGGAGAAAATGTTTATAAAAATAACATGGAATTATTAGCAATGAAGCAGTTTGTTGTTGTTTTTTTCCCCCAAGAAAAAGTCAAACTGAGAGTGCTAATGTATTATTGCTAAATTGTGAAGTTAACTCATTGGTCAAAAATTTTAATGAGCTGAGACACATCACTAGAAAGCTTTTTGGAAGAGGCAGCGTATGTGTGTGTTCCCAGATGGGAATCTCTCTTTTCTGCCTAGCAATGTCAGACCATTAGAGAACAGTTTCAGAAATGTACACATTTGTAAAGAAATTTTGAACTTTGGCATTTAGGAAGAATAATACGATTCCTAGAAGGGGCAAGTCTTTTTACTTTTTGTTCCTAAAAGTATAGTAGACATGGATCAATCTTATCTGGGATACTTTTGTTAACATGGGGAACTAGAAGGTTTCAGCTGTACAGAGACACCACCATCCCAGCAATAGTTCTGACTCAATACAGTTTTATGATGGCTTAGGCAATTTTTGAAAAATCTTTGCCCTAATTTTCCTGTCAAAAAGAAATACTTATATCGGGATTATTCTCCTTAATATCTTCTTACCTAATAATTTCTTTGTATACAAACTGTTTACAACACTTTTATAAATGAGAGTTTTTCCATACATAAACTTTCAAGACTAGGGCTTTATAAAAGTTTTTAAGTTCTGTAACATGGCAAATATTTGGACTGGAGAGCTTTTCAGATTTGTTTTGTGCTACCACCAAATGGATCAGCTTTTAAGTTTCCCCTTATTAGTTCTCAATTTCCTGATCTCTTCGTATAGTACTTCCTTTTTGCTGTTGTCTCTCCTTTCAAGAAAAAAGAAACAATGGAATAACATAGCATCTCCGACTGAGTTACACAAATTAAAAATTCAAAGACATGATTTTTGAGAGCTATGTGAATTAAACATGTTTTAGCATTTCGACCCATCAGAGATGGTGAGTATTCTTTTACCTGAAGTGATAAAATTTCATCTTGTGTTTATTTTTTAGCACCGGATAACAAGAAAATGATCCACACAACCCTTAGATCTTTTGCAGTATTAAAAAAATCCAACAACACTTAGCTCCAGTGTTTGGTTCACTTTAACAGATAATGACCATCTGCAAATTGGGTTCCTATGCTTTTGAACTTTGTGAGAGTTTGGTTCTTAGAATATGATGGATAGTTTGGTCTAAGGAAGCTAAATATTTCATCCCACTACACAGAAGATACATAAATAATGAGGAATATACAAGTCACTTACTGAACATTTAGCAGATAACAAGCATGAATTGCTGCTTCTTACAGCCCTTGCCTTCTGTTTCTTTTAAGATGAACTATTTCCTTGAAATTATTGCAGAAGCTTTGTAACATCTTAACTTCCGAGTCAAATTAGTATCTTTTCTGGAAGGCAATGGAAAAACTTTAGTTGTATAATGTCCAAGTATGTTTTATGTCTTCAAAGAGAAGAACTCACTGGTCATTCACTACTACATATCTGTATTACATGCTTATAGTTTTCCTATGTCTGTGTGGAAAAGGGTTCACAGAAATGAAGAAAAAGCTTTTTTTGTAACTTTTCTTTTGTAAATAAAATCAAACATCATAGGGAAAATTATGATCAAAACAAACGATGTACACTATTTCTTTGAGAACTGCATTTTGTTTGACCAGCTCTCTTGAATATTATTTGTTACTCTATTTCTCATACAATCTATCAGGATCATAGGGTTCAGAAAAGGAATTTTCTTGCTTCTATTCTATCCTGCATCCAATGGGAAGGTAACACACAGACCTCCCTCTGTGGTAACTCCCTCATTCCCAAAATGCTAAGTCAATTTTGTCGAACTACAATGGAATAAACAGTGTGCTGCTGCTGACTGGTGAAAATCACTTTCCTCCTGGCAGAAGAAACAACATGTGATTGAGATTCAACTCTTGTAGCTGTAGATATCTAAAAGTTAGGTGTTATAGAGCCTGCATTCTCAATGCAGTCAAAAAAGGCATCAGGGTAGACAGCTACACATCCTAAAACAGTTTGGACAGCCTCAGATACTGATGTGACAGCTTTGCATCTAGCTGGTCGTCCCAGTTCCCACACTTAAAAGTGCATATGAGCCACATAGACACTTGATACAATTGTAAAATACATATATCAGCTTAGTCCCATTGCTCCAAGAAAAGGAAGTCAGATAAAAGCCCCACCTGGGAACTACTGCATATCCCACCTCGCTCCCAACATGTACATTTGGGAGACCAGCATACAAAAGAGTTAATTCCAGACTCAGCCTAAATTGTTAGGACTTAATCTAGTACTAGAAAATTTGATTCTTCCATGTGAAATAACAAAGAAGACAACAGAAATAAGACTTAGAAAGCTGAATTCCACATGTGCACATGTGATATGAATCTTAAATTCTAAGGATAGCATCTCTTCTCTGTTAGGTTGCTTCCTGTTTATTAGGAAGCAATAGACTTCAAAGAGTGTGAAAGTGATGAGGATCATCTCTGATACCATTTGTATATTAGAAACCATTACATTTTGCTGCTATTTCTCTGCATTGAACTGGTAACTTGTATTTGACTAAATCAGTATCTACAAATATACCTTAGCACAGGATGAAGAGTCCATCCTATGGCATCTAACTGATTCTTCTCCAGGTTGAAAACCATTTAGGTCCCACTATATAGAATGCTTTATTTCTAAAATTACACTTGTAAATACAGTTTTATAATGGAAAAAAATCCCCAAACTTAATTGTAATCTATACCTGTAGAAACTATGTTTTAGAGTTTTTCCCAGGGATAATATAAAAATCATGTAGGAAGGAACTAAACTAAAAAGTAACAAGTGGAAAAAAAAAAACCAGTAACGGCAGAATAAAATCTGGATGTACTTGTAACTAAGTAAAGTGTGATACAGTCAAACTTTTCATATGAAAGAGAGTTGATTTTTTTTTTCTCCTGTGAAGGGTTTTCTTCAGTTGGACCACAGTCCAACTTAGAACATTGTCAAAAAGAAACCATCAGCCTGCATATGTCCGCAGGAAGTAGTCAGCAGTGACTCTTACAATGGGTCTTTATTCAACAGCCCTCACAAATTAATGATCTGTGCCCCCTCTCCACATCTTCTGTAGGTAGTTGCTGCTGCCGAAGTTGTCATTCTAATGCATTTCATCCATGTTGGATCTGGAGCTCTATGAATTTCTCAGCTTTTGTTGCAGTGCTTTCTTAAACAACTTCTTACTCTCATTTTTGATTGAAAAAACTACTAAGTGTTAAATGCTTCAGATATATTGAATACAAATGAAAATATATTTTTTAATTTATTTTGTCAAATACCTCTCTGTAGAAAAAACTTACTTCAATAATTCATAATTCATATCTGCAACCAACTCAACTTATGGCCTTTGATTTCAAAGTTATTCAGGAATCAGCTTCCTGCAGTCAGCTAATTAAAATAAAATAAAACTAAAGTTATTGAGATCATATCAGAGTCCAAGAATTCTTTATTCTTGTTAAAGTTTAGTAACACCATATGACTACATCTTTATTGTTATTCCTGCCACATACTTCAGGTTCAGATGGACATTCTTTCAGTATTTAGTCAGCAAGAAGGAAATTTTTAATTATTAAAGCTCATCAGTAATTGATTATTTTTTAAAACTAGTCTAAAATATATTGACTGAAATAACAGTGGCAAGAAAGCATTTTATTATTTGATGAAAGAACAAATATTTTTTTTAGCCCTGAATGCAAAATCTGATGGTGCTATTGTAAAAAAAGAATATTAGGTCCCAGTACATTACATATAGCTGAATTCTCCTAAATGAAATACCAGTAACTTCAACAAGACTGAATGGGAACCCACAGATTCACAGAGCAGTAGGGGTTGGAAGGGACCTCTGGAGATCATCTAGTCCAACTCCCCTGCTCAAGCAGGATCACCTAGAGCAGGTTGCACAGGGTCGTGTCCAGGAAGGTTTTGAACATCTCCAGAGAAGGAGACTCCACAACCTCTCTGGGCAGCCTGTTCCAGTGCTCGGACACCCTCAAAGTGAAGAAGTTTTTCCTCATGTTGAGATGGAACTTCCTGTATCCCAGTCTGTGCCCCTTGCCCTTTGTCCTGTCACTGGGCACCATTGAGAAGAGTCTAGCCCTGTCCTCTAGACACTTGCCCTTTAGATATTTATAAGTATTGATGAGATCCCCTCTCAGTCTTCTCCTCTCCAGGCTAAACAGACCCAGCAGAGAGGAAAGAATAAATGAAAGCAGGTATTGACCACCTGCAATACAAAAGCAGGCAGCTGCCAGAGGTGGGCTCTCTTCAAATTGGGGTGGGGGACTAAAGCTGTATTAAGTATCTCAACTTTTTTCCTTCCTCTACTTCATGTGGTTTCAGAGTTTATTAATTCAATTAATATGATTTTATATGAGCAACTAAGCTCATCAGAAGTGGGTACGTAAATTCATTGTTCATTGGTGATAAAAAAGAGACATGCCTTTGGATAAGTGATCACAGTGCAGTTCCACTGAAATCAGGAAAGCTGTAGAAATTCGGGAAAACCAAGTAGCTCCTTGAAATACTATGGCAAGTAACTTTGCTCAGCAAAGTGTGAACAGTCTTAAGAATGCAAAACCATATGCAGCTCTTCTCCCCCACCCCACATTTCTCAAATATAGTGTACAAAACGATTAGTCTTTGACAATCTTATACCTTTCAAACCTATCCAGACAGTTGTTACATGTGTTCTCTCATTTAATTTTTTTCTGGGAAAAAGATTGGCCCATCTTTCACTAGTTTCTTGACATGTCTTCTTAAGCTTCATAAATGCAACACAGTAAAAATATGAGTTCATTCTCATTCCTTTCTGCCCTTCTCAGTGCCTTGATTCCCTGTTACATTTGGACATACTATTATCATCTTATCATATCAAACATTTAATCTCGGCATAATCCTCATTTTTATGACAACAAACATACTTTGAGCCACTTTTCTTTCTGCCAAAAGCCTTAGATTCAAGATCAGTCCACTTCATTAAACTGGATTCCATCTAACCACTTGACCACTCCCTTTTATCTTCCACTTGCTTTACTATAACTTCCTTTTCTCATTTCTTTCAATATTCACTTTTGTCCTTTCTAGCTCTTCCAAAGTTCCATTATCTTTTGTGTGATCTCATTTCACTGCATATAACACTCAACATTTCTTGTATTTTCAAGGCCATATATATCGTGTCCCATCTTAGTATCTGAACATGATCTATTTTATGTTTCCCTAGTCTTGATTTTCTACTATTTTCCTTTCCAGAAATTTGAAATCTCCTTACAATTTTCCAAGTAGCAATATATGCCTTTATTTAAAATATTAAATTCCCCCAAAACTCAGCATTGCTGTGAATGAAAAAAATACTGAAAGGAGGAAAAATAGAGTCTAAGTAACAAAATAATCATGTTCTATGCTATGAAATTTTATTGAGGTCACACACTATTTTAAATATGTTCCTTTCTTTTTACCTAATTATATATACATTATTCATTTTCCTTGCATGTTTAAAACCAAACCACACTTTCTTCAGAGCAAAAGACAGAAATAATATTTTCCTAAAATATTTGTAAAGAACACTATCCTGAAAGCCATAAAAGCTATTATTCACAATCTGTGATTCCACAGACTCACTGTAATACATGAGTTTTAAGTAGATGTTACAAAGAGCATTCAAAGATATGAAATTAGACTATTTAATGTGTCCTGAAGATATGGCAGGCAGTAGATTTGGATGCTAATATAGGGATCTAAGCTATTATTTAATAATCTCATTTTTTTAAAGTCTGTATATATTTGTATGTGAATGAGTGAAAAAAGTGACAAGAACTAGAAATAAAAAAAAAAACCCTAATACTAAAAACTCCAAAAGAAATGAGACTGAATGAAGGAAGAAGGATTAAATACCCATTTTTTTACTCCATCAACTGTTATTAAAAGAGTGGAATTTTGCACTGAGGAAGTCCAAAAAGAACTCAGAATAGGACTTAACTTTTTAGGGGGTGGCTCTAAGAGGGACTCAAAACAAAAACAAACAGCACAATTTTAAAGTGTATTCCTTCTTGAGGAACAACCTTGCATCTGGTTGAGCAAGGAAAACTACTGACAGTTTTTTGACTGAACCAAGGTCTATCTTTTCATAATGTTCTTACACAGCAAGAAAATAATATGGCTGTGCTTCATGCTCCTTCTGTATCTATCTCAGGGGCAAAACTGGCACCATACTGTACCCATGTAGACATTGATCCTTGTAAAGTTCTTTTCATAAACAGAGTGCTGGAGGCATTCACCATGGAGTCCATAGGGAGGGCAGGTATATCTCATAAACTGGAATATCCTCTCACAATATCAAAGAGTTGAAGGAAACCTGAAAAATATTAGCAGCCACCAAATACTCACTCATAAAGATATATTCGTATGGCACATAATGTTAGAAATTTTTTTATTACTTTTAATAATGGATAGCATGGATTACTTCAAAACTTTGAGCAAACAGCACATAATAGAATTGCATAATATTTCTATGATGAAAGGTCCATGTCACATATTACAAAAACCTGTAATCTATGCTTTAATGTAAAAAATGACACATTTCAGCATGAAAAACATTTTCATAATACGCTGTCTCACTTTCCCATCATTCAGAGTATATGTAAGTATGTTTTTACAGTACTGGTAATGGAAGGTAGAAAACCTATCATATTTCCCAACTACTGTCTCATCTGACCTTTGAAATGCATTTCAGGAATATTTAGAAAAGGACTTGTATCTGAGACTATATCAATAATTTGGATACATACATTTCCTGAGTAGTGTTAAAATTACTAATGTCTGTTACAATGAGAATAGATTGTGATAAAAAACTTAATCTCAAGTCAATGACAGCAATGACTGCAATGTGTGTCATCATGAAGTCTTAAATTTTAAGACAGTCCTGTGAATTTAAGGCTTCTGCTCCAAGATCTAAGTTATTTCACTAAAAAGTGTGAGAAAGATACACAGTTATCAAAGAGAAATATTTATACCAAGCCAACAGTATTACTGCATAAATGCCAATTTCACTGCTTCATGTACATTCGATATATTTTGTGGTGAAAAGCATAGCTAAAACCAGTAAGAGTAATTATTTCACAAGGTGACACGTTCCCCTTCTCCCACATTTGAAAGGAATAGAGTTACAATTTGATTTTAAACTATATTTGAAATGGGCAGAAACACATTTCCCACCCCATGAATGTTCTTTAGATTCTATTTTTCTCCCCTGAAATTTGTTCATGATAAAACATGAGGTAAAAGGGGATTAGATGTAAATGACATATATCTGCCATTACAAAGAAACATGTCAGTTGATCAAATTTCTAATTCTGGGTGAATACCGTAACTCACCAGACTTCAGAGACACTCTGTAGTCCACTAAATGTTTGTTTATATGAAATTAAACAGCCCCAAATGAAGTGAATTTGAGAAGAACCATTCCAAAAAAGTTCAATGAATTTTAGTCAAAATTGATACATTTCCAATATAATACTTTTTGATTTTAGTTTTGCCTAAGCAAGAAGAGATTGGTGGAGAGGGCTATTTTATTCTGGTTTGGTTTTGGTGACATCATTCTGAATAAAACCATTTAAGAAATTACCAACCAGTTCTTTTTTCTTCCTTTCCCTGTCCAGTTTAGATTTTTGGACACATACCTTCATAAAATATGTTTTTTTTGTTTTCATATTTCAAAAACAGGAAAAAATATTGTGGAGTAATACAACATTTGTTATGATCCTACCAATGGAAGTTATATAAAAGCATTGTGCTCTAGAGGTTTGAAGGATAAATGAGTAGGCTTTACTAAGTACATTTATTCATTACAGTTCCTGCTATTTGTATGATATCCCTGGCCAATTTACATCTCCTTGTAACTTCTCAGTTATTAAGCCATCCCTGGAGCCCAAAGCTCTGATGATAACAATTTTAATACAGTTAGTCCTTTTTGCTCCTATAATTTTGCTCAGAAACTGAAATACAAATCCACAATCATCTGAAATTTTCTGGAACAGCAATGTAATTGCAAATACAAACAAGCCTAAAAAAAAAATAAAATAAAAAAAACACCTTAATATTGTAGGATTCCTACCTTTACAATCTTAGTCCCTTAATTTGGAAAAGATTGAAAATGAGGAGAATGTATAAAGTCAAATGAAACAAATTAAAGTGTCTTTATGTGAGGTTCTGGATCAGGAATAGCTGGGAGCTGACATGGTATGCTGAAAGGATAATCCAATTTGTATGTTTATATGCTAGTTGAGAAGGTTATATAGCAGAAATAGGTGAAAAACAAAATCCTTCATCTCATTTTTGCAGTATTGTGGGAAATCTGTGAGAAGAAATGTCTACAGTGAGATCAAAAGGGAAAGTCAGATGTCATAGTTCATGTGGTAGAGAGATGTTTCCTTTGATAAAATACTGTCTACAACAAAGGAAATGTGTTAAGAAGGTATAATGGGAAAAGGAGGTGGGGAGCTACAGCAATTAATATTCAAAGAAGAAAAGGAGGAAATACACATATTAAGTTAATTTCTCTGGTTATTTTTCTACCAATTCTATCGACTCTCCTGAAAAATCCTTGAGTAGCAATGATTGATTACTTGGCATTTCCAAAAATATTTTTTGAAATATATCACTACAGAGCTGTATAAGAGGCAGAACTGCATTGGTGTTTTACCTACTAAAAGGTCAGCACTTCTTTTTCAAGCTTCTAATCTATTTTATGTCATTTTTGATTGGCGGTGTGGACCGATTGCTTAAAGATATCCAGTTCTGTAGTAGTTTTACCAGTGTGCAGTGCTTCTGTCACCTCAGAAGTTCAAAGTAGCTGGGAATCTTGTCCACTCTAGTAACCCTGAAGGGACAAGTTGATTTAATTTGAAAAGTGTGGCCAAAGCCAAAAAGTATGCAATCTATTACAAAATTTGAGTTGAAACACAAACAATTAATATCAGACAAAAAACTCTTGAATAAAAAATCTATACCACAGTGCAGTAAGAAAGAACAAGCTCAGAAATCTTCAATTCATGTTTCTATTTGTTTATTCTGAATAACAGAGATGGTGCAAAGGAAACAAGCAGGTTACAAATGCAACAGAGAAAGCTGCTTTACCTCTCTAATTGAATTGTATGCAACAATTTCTGTTTATGTATTCATTCATTCATTCATTCATTCATTCATTCATCACAGATTAAGAGATTACACAAGTTATTTAAATAATTGTTGACTCTGTTGAACCAACTGCAGTAAAGATCTACCAAAATAATTTACTTGCATGAAATATTAATTAGAATACATTTTCTTGAATTTATAGGTTCTGTTTGTGGAGAGTAGCAGAGGGCTACAGTGACATAAAGAGACATAGCTTTTTAATAGTGTCCATGCAGCTGACAGTGTAAAAGCAGACTTTCTTTTCAAGGATATAACCCGCATTTACAAAAGTTCTCTATTATAAATGTCTGAAAAAATACAGAGTCAGAATTATGTGATAGATAAATGGAAGAGGAAGAAATAGAGATGGGACTAAGGTAAAAAGTTGAGGATTTGGGGGTTTATGGTCTTAACTATGAAAGGAATAGAAACAGTTTCATTATACTGATTACATTCATGTGTAAAGCTAAATTCTTATTCATGTGCACTTTTGAATAGCTACAAATGTCATTGCAGGTGTATGCCCTTACTCTTTCACCCTGTAGTTATGGATCTACTGAAAATTGAAGAAATATGAAAACCAGAAGAATCTACTATTTTCTTCAGACATTTGCCTGCTCTCCAGTAACTCTCTCCAATGGCCAAATAAATTATATATTAATTAAACTAATTTCTTCAGTCATTAACAGTCATTTCTGTCCTACTAAAATAAGTCTTTCTGCAGCAAATGTGGTAGTATTGCTTTAGCAGAGGGCAGAAATTAGTCCAATACTATATTAAGAATATTTTTCTAAAAAACACTTTGAATGTACAATTACCACTTTTCCATTCTTATTTAGGAAATGACCTACTGAGACTCTTCTGCTTTGTGAAGACACTTTGATCCTTGATTTTCAGGAAAGCCTATTATGCATAGGTCTGGAACTGAAGTTGTTTCTTTGTCCTCTGTCCCTTTTATTGCTATTGTCCTTGAGCATTTTATAAGCACTTCTAATATCTTGGATAGATTGGCCATTTCTATATACTTACCGATTTTGTGTTATAAGCACAATATCCAGGTTTAAACACCTATTCTCTAATAAGCATGGATAATATATACATAAATATTTAAATCTATTTCAGGAAAACAAATCTGGAAAGAATTAAAGATGGTCATTGTACTACAAATATATTCCCCTACAAAGACAACCACTAAAATGAGATCTAACATAGAAAATGGATTTGAGTAGGACTAAATCTGGATTGTCAATCTCTATTGCTTTGGATGAGATCACCAAAGACTCAAATATTGCACAAAAGATGCTGATACTGACTTAAGTGTGAAAAGAGAAATTTGTGGGTCCATATCTGATAGCCTATGTCAACTCTAAAGGTAAAGAAAAAAAGAAAGAAAAACAGGAAGGAAAAAAAAAAAAGAAAGAAAGAAGGAAGTGGAAAACTCTCTCCAGTGGCCAGCTGGGAAAAGAAGGAATGGGAGTATTTCCACAGTGTGCACTTCTGGACATCCTGTCCAGTGCAGCAAGTGGTTCCCTGAATACTTCTTAAGAATAACCATGATGTTTCATCACAACCTGCTCAGTTGCTCTACAGGTTACTCGTGTTCAGTAACATGAGTATCACTGACTGGAGCACACTTTGATCTGGTGCAGATGATGCACATGATAATTGGCTATTAAGCTTTGCAAATTTCATTAGGTAATGCTTATTGGTTATTTAAATGACTATTGTTGATAAACATTGTCTACTAAATTCTGGTTTTCCCTAGCATAAAGTTACAAATTAAGATCTACAAAGCAACGGATGAAAACTGGTGAGGAGTTGGGGATGAAAGGGAAATTCTCACATCCATGGCAACTGTTCCCCACAAGAAACTCTACTTAATAGGTGTGACAATGATCCACAGAGTCTAAAAGTTTGCCTGTGAGAAGCCACAAAGGTAAGAGTGCTCTTGATTACAAATTTGAAATAACTTGTGGAGAGAAAGCAAACCAGAAAACCATGTACATACTATGCTACTGTTAGCAAACAGTAAAAAATCTGGGACAAATTGGGAGCAAATAGAAAGCAAACTTCAGGCATGTTATAGAAGTAGCCTGTGTGCATATTGCAAACCTGGTTTCACAATAAAGCATAAAGCTTTTCCTTTCTCCTTCATGGCCCATCTGTCTAGAAAAGTCCCATTTCAGAGGACTTTCTTGCCCATTTTGTCTTTGCCCCTACTTGTTCTTTCTTCCTCTCTACTTCTGTTACAGTTTGTGTTATTTGAACCTATTTCTTCACCCTCCGTTACCCTGCTTCAGCTACTTCAGTGTTCCAGCTCTTCCCCCTTTTCTCCCTTCTCATTTCCTTTGAATTCTTCCTTTTTCCTCACGCTTAATGTATGTCTCCACATTTTGATCCTCAAATCTTTGTTCTGTGCTTTGAGTTTTTCCTCTGAAATGCCAAAGATTCATTTTCTCTTTGCCATTACTAAATCCTGCCGCCTTCTGTTTCTGCCTCCCTGTATGCTCCTTGGCCCCTCAAACATTTCTGTCTTCATTGTCTTGAGCAACCCTGCCCTCAGCTGTCCCAGCCTTCTTTCCTTCTAGTCATTCCCTTCTCCATACATACCCCAGTATGCAGGGATGGGACAACTCAGTTTTTGAAGTAAATTGCAGATGTTCGTGTTAGAGGAGTAAAAGTCAAGTAAGTTTAGACTTTGATGAGATGAAAGAGCAGGTACTATAGAAAGGTTGTGAATGTTTCTGGAAGGATAAAATTATACTTTTACTTTTTCACTCTCCTTCATAGACAGTACAGGAATACAGTAAGAAGCTTCAGCTAAATTTCATTTTAAAGAGAGAGGGGTAATACAGGTAATAAAAATGGTTTTTTTTTAATAAATCAGGTTTTGAAGGTTGAATGTTTTTGAAACCCAGTGTGTCCCAATGGCCAACTCCCTGAGCCTCTGATTATGTTATTAGGTGAAGATGGAGGAAAACAGCTGGAGGAACATAAGAAAGATGTATTAAGGATGGTCTCTCAAGCAGGCAGCTTAGCTGGCCTAGAGGTACCACAGTATGGGTTACAAAAAAACAGAGTTGCCAGGATGAAAGCTGAAAATGCATTTATACAGGGACACGCTACTCTAGCTAAAGCGATTCATTAGTGTCCCTGGTATTTAGGCAAGTGCTAGGAAATGGCTGTAATATCCACAGCCTTTCATGCTCTTCCCTTCTGCAATCAGAGCCACAAAACTAGGAGAAGGAGCACAAAGGAGATGTGCTGCTGCATAGTATTGCAGATTTTCTCTAACACTACCTCTCAGCAAAAGACAGATATAGGACAGCTGCTTTTTTGTTGTTGTTGTTAATTTCCCTTTAAACAACGGTAGTAAGCTGCTACCCCACTGCAATTTCACCAGGTTTAGAACCCATCTTTCTGTAGAATTATGCGTGCAGCCTCCATTAAGTTCGCTCAGCATTATGCACCTAACACAAAAGGCACATTTTTTTCCTGTAGGTTTGTGAAAACAAGTATCAGGCTGATTCTCATTGAGATGCAAATATGAAACCAATCAAAATGGACGGAAAAGCCTGTAGGCTGCCAGTGTCGAACTGAGGAGGAGGTGAAAAGCAACTCCTTGTTACCAGGGGTACAACAAGGGAAAGGGTTAAAATACGGTGAGGCAGACCGTGTTGTAGTATTTCTAATACGAAAGGTCACTGCTCTGCTAGTTCATCACCATTTTTTGGAGAGAACTGCAGAAGGTTGTGTCAGGGAAAGAAAAGTATTGTACAGGAGACAAGAAATACTGCAAAGCATTAGGGAGACAAAGAAAGCACTTAGTGACTTCAGAGGAGTTGCATGGATATAACCTGGGGCACAGTTTGGCTCTGACTGCTTCTATCTGCATATCGCTTCACAGTATCCAGTGTGCTAAGTGGTGGTTTTACTTACAGGATTGTAAATCCAGAGTATCTCTACTGAAGACAACTGTCCTGAAACCAATGGAGCTAATCCAGATTGATGCCGGTGTAAATGAAATCACACTCTGACCTTAAGCACTTGCTCTGTCTCAGGTAATTTTTTCTTTTCTAAGTCTTCCTGATAGTTAATCTTTCTTCACAAAATCCAGCTTCACTGATTTGGTGGACTCACAGTGGTATGCTCTGACATTGTAGTGTTTCTTTTGGACTTACTCCATTTTAAAAGAAAAAGGCAGTTAAAGCCGCTTTAGCCATTTGCATAGAACCAAGGTGTCATGCCAAAAAGAGGGCAAATTTATCTTCTTTCTGTGCATTTCATCAAGGAACCATTCTTTTGCTGATACTGTTCACATATTTAAAACTTCTTTGACATGCAGTTGTCCTTAAAAGACTGACCCATTTCTCACACTCCTCTCTCAAAATGACCCCCCAGATAACCTTCCTGGAATCCGTCTCATTCCAATGGATATTCTCTCCGACTATCACAATTACCTTGCTTGTTGGTCAAGCAAGATAACGAAGGCAGCAGATGCAGCACCGCAAGGATGTACTGCTGCTGTCAATAGTGCTCAGAGAGCTGAGCAGACAAAAAGCAAAATAAAAGGTAACCTTTTACTCCTTAAATATAACTTTTGAAACTAAGTCTCAAATCTGTTAAATTCTGTCACTCTGAACAAAAGTTATTGACCTATTTGCCAAAGATGGTGGCAAGTTAGATAAAGCAATAGCATCTCTTATTTTGGCAGGAGTTGTAACAGGTAGATCCATCAAGTCACTCCAGAAAACAAGTCAGCCACAAGGATATCTCCACACCTGCTACTTCCATTACTAATGCTCTCAAAGTGGTTTCACCAGCTTTCAGTGCTGCCACAGCTGCTGCTTCATGTACCAAATGTTTTACCTCTTTGGCAGCAAGATGCCAGATGACGCTACTTCTGCAATTTATATTGCTTGTGACATATACAATAAATGACAGGCCTTCTTCCCTCCCCATTACTTTTGTTGCTCTGAAGGACTACTCCAAATCTGAAGGACCTGTTTCCTATTTATTGTTATTAATCTGAATTGCAGTTGCTTTCAGACAGGTCAGTCAGAATCTTGTATTAAGTGTCCTACATAAACAATTTGATCCCTCTCAGAGATTAAACATGATCTTCAGGTTTTGAATCTTTTTTTTTTTTTTAATGTAACTCTCATTCTTACGCACAGATTCTTTCAGCTTTGTCTACATGCCAGTCATCAACTTCACCACTGCTTAGCTGCATTCACTGAATTGCCTTCAGTGGAAAAGCTGCTAGATTACGTGCCCTTTGGAAGGGCAGACTTGCTTCTCCTCTCTATTTATAAAGCACCATGCATGTGTGGTGTTTGAGGCTATATCGATTACCATCGCAAAACACAATTATATGCTGCCATATAATTGGCTGATGGATACAGGTCATTACCCTACCGTTGACACCATAGCTCCTCTCCACTCCTCTGCTTTGCAAACATACAGGTCGAAAAATAAGACGGTATTTTGTTGTGGTACCTACCCGAGGTGCAAAAATGGTTGCTTTGTTATGATTAAAAGTTTTGTCTGCACCATATAAATAGATATTTGCTTCGCAAACACAATGTTTCTAATTCCATTTTGTTACACACCAGTAAATTTGGAGTCCAGTCCGTTAAATCCAATGAAGTTAATTCTGAATCACCAAAAAAGCACATTGTGTGGTTCACTCTGTCTCCTTTTACTAATACCCTTAATTACTTAACATCATTTAAGAACAATTTCACTCTTCTTTCTGGATACAAAATTAATTTGCTGACAACTAGAATCACTTTATGACCATAGGAAAGGCAGATGGTCTCAAGGTGAGAAACAGCCCTTCCCAAAGACTAACTAGGATCCTTAAATATCTGGCAAATATTTTCATTTTTGAATTAACAAACCTGCAACAGACCATTTCGGTGGCTGAAGCACAGACGAAGTATGTATATCCTGGAAAGGTTTGAGGAAAGAGACAATTCCAAAGAACTATCTTCCCATTTTCTTAGTGGGTGAAGAACATATACTGGGTATTATCTGTCTGAGGCATGTAAAAAATGAAGCTAAAATTCAAAGGTTATTTACATAAAAAGTTTACAACCCAAAATCATAGCATATTTGTCAACTATCAACTAGATACTTTATGTCAAAAAATGTTGCATGGTAAGACTGGCAAAATGAGATATTAATGAAGTTAAATTCTTGCTTTTGATATGATTTTACTAGAAAAGTTGGCCTACAAACACAGCCTCTGCCACAGAAAATACAAAACCTGAACCAGTGAGATACACAGCACCATTGGCAATCTCACTAATCTTAGAATAAACAAGAATGTAAAATGGTATGCTATGTATTCCTTTAATAATCACATTTGTATTACATCTGCTTGACCCTTTCAGTATGAATCTTATCTATGCAAATGGAAATGGTTTCCCTTGTGTTCAATATATCAATGTGCAGTATTCTTTCTTGGTACTTTTTATATGTTAAATATTAAAACTCACATACTGAGGGCCTGAAAATTAAATCAGATAAGATTTTTAATGTTTTTATGTTTCTCCCATCCACACCATTAGACCAATGTATTAAATGTCCTTGAGTTAACTTATCTTTTTATACAGTTAAGCTGAATTTTGTATAGTCTTCGAAAACTTCTTATGGGTACAGTCACTGGCAGCAAGACAAGTACTTTCTTATAATCTTTTTTCAACAAAATGCAGATCAAGACAATTTCACTATGTAGCAGCTGACATAAACTGCAAACAGACATCTTTTATTATAATTATATTCCTGCAGAAACAAATTTATTAAAAATATATCAATTTTTAAATTTCTTTTCTCTATGGTCTGTGAAGCCTATCTCCTTACTATTCAGATTGCCTGACACACTACCTCAATATGTGATCCAAACTTGTGTACACTTTCAAAGTAGAACTTAATCTTGCTGTAATTTCAATGTGATATAATTTTTTGATCAGATTACTCAATACAACTTCAGAAGTTCAGTTGTATTAAGAGTCTTATTTTACTATGATATATAAAATATTTTTCAGATTTTCCATTATTTTATTTATCACTGAGTGGGAGTGCTAAACAGGACAATGAAATTATAGTTAATTAAACAAGACTTAACAAGTCTAGATACTATGCAAGATAATTATAGGTAAATAAGAAATTTTAATTTGAAATTCTATTCATTCTCTGTATAAGCAGTTAGATAGCTAAGACAAAGCTTGCTCAGCACCATGCAGGTTTAGGTTATGGGTGGTAAGTGACATGCAGTACAAATACCACCTTCCACCACAGATAAATTGCTAAAATTGGGACTTTTTTTCCCATATTTCCATTAGCGTATCTTTTAAAAATAATTTCACCAATCATTTCCTTGTATTACAGGGTTTATACCCTGTACATACAGGACATATTTAGAAGCCTTAAGAAGAGAAGGCTAAAGGAAGATCTTGTTGTAGTCGTTAGTTACGTATGGGAGAGCATAGAGAAGACAGAACCAGACTTTCCTAGAGGTGCACTGTGACAGGAAAAGAGGTAATGACACATGTTGCAACAAGGAAAATTACAATCAGGTATAAGGACAATTTTTCAATTATAAAAGTTCTTGAATATTGGAACAAGTGCCCAGAAGGTGGTGAGTCTCCATCCTTGCAGGTCCATGGACCTGGTTTGAGTGAAGGAGTTGGACTGGATGACTTCCAGGGCTCCTTCAAACTTACTTTATTCTCAGATTCTACTCATACTCAGCAAGGAAAGTATCTTCCAATCATTAATCTTAGTATTTGTATGAATGAATACTGCTTTTTAATTGGACCTCAGACATAAACAGTGAGTTTGTATTCCTAATTGCTGTTAGACATTGTTTTGTCGAAATCTCTATAGTCTCACATCCCTCACATATATACCAAAGCCTTTTCACATGAGTTTAGCAAGGTCTTTTCCCTTTCTCCTGAATCTTATCTCTGGGTCAAAACCAAATGTGGTTCATGAGTAGGTTGGTCCATAGCCCGCTTTGTGATACACATTAGGGATCTAGAAGAGAAAATTCTTCGGTTCAATTTTATTTTTTTAAAAAATGAGAATACATCATTTTTTCTTGACTTAAAATCAGTGGGTAAAATTAGTGAATTGGTGGCTAAAAGAAATGTTTTTGTTCCATGATTATTCATTATCAACCAAACCTTCACCTTACCACAGTATCACCAGTCTTAACATGTGCCAAAAGACAAAGACACAAATGAAACTTCTCAGCTAAATTAATCTGATAGCTCAGAGTTTGACATTCACTATGCAATGGAGACGTCCTCTACTTTTGAAATTATTATCCTATGAACTGCACAGAATCCCTAGAGTGACAGGGATTTCTCCTTTTCTTTGCATGTCTCCTGTATTACATATGGGCTGGGTTCCAAGAGCTCCTATTATTGGAAATAATGAAGCTTGTCATTATATAGACTTGAATAGAAATGAAGTTTGTAATAATCTTTGCCTTTAACATGTTCAGGCTTTTTTGGCCACAGAAAAATACTGCTGAAGACAACTGAGTATTTTCTGAAAGGACCAGAGAGAGACACGAGGTAACAGCACAAGTTCAACACCAGCTGCTTAGTTCAGGATCAACAAATTAATCACTTAATCTAAAGAAATACCATATTGACCAAAAGTAGAATTGCTTATTAGTAGAAATGTCAGATAAAACTTATAGCTTGAAAGAGACCTTTTAGGCCAATCCACCTTCCTTGAGGCAAGATTAACAATACACAAACAATTATAGACAAGTTGATCCGATTTCTGAAAATGTCAGTGGACTTCCAGTTTATTCTATAATCTAGTCTTATACTTAACTAGTCTTATACTTTGAAGTTGTCCAAATCTCTTATGTGATTATTTCACATCCTACACACACAAAATACAGAGAAGAATGTATTCTCTTCTTTTTGCCCAGTTCACATTTCAGAGCTTACTAGGAAAAAATCTTGGAAGCAATCAGTGTCATTTCTTGGCAATGCCTAAACTAGCAATTCATGGGTGAATGATGTCATTCAAAATGCTTTGCTGACCCGCCTTTAGGACAATATGGATTACATTAGGCATGCATCTCATCACTTTACTGCCAGAATAAGTACAGAATGACCTTCTACTGATAAAAGATAAAGACTTTCTTTTATGTCATATACTTCCCTGTGGCATATCAAATAGTCAAGAATGCCCTGAAATCCCCGGAGATTCTTCTGTTTTACTTTTTTAGCCATTCTAATTGGAGTGATAAGGTGACGAAAAGTACAAATGCAACTTTTCTTTCAGCTTTGGAATTTATCTGTGATTTTCCCAGAAGAAGTTTTTGGTGATTTCTTTTGATTTTGGTTTTTGTTTTGTTTTGTTTTAAAAAAACTTCTGTTCTTTCCAGTCTTTATGTATATATCACATAAAAATCTGCACAATTGCATTTGATCACCAGACCAACATTGCCTCTTGAAACCTCATAGTATTGTATGTATAAGGATAAGAGTTTTAGATGATATTTGACTATACGTATCAGACTATAACTTCTGCTCTGATATTTACAATGCTAGCTCAATGGCTATAATTTTTGTCTCTGTTCAGAAGTTTATTTAAAATGTGTCTTTCCATTACTGTATTCAGACTTCATATGCTTAAGAATGTCTTTTTTAATTAAAGTTCTTCATAACTGAATCTTGAAGACTAAACATATATCTTTCTTTGTAATAGAGTACTTTCCCATCCACAACTTCCTTGTCAAAGAAAGTCTGTTAATGACATATTAACTCTATTGGCCCCTGCTCCACAAATAGCTACACAAGCAGATCCTTATAGCCACAGCACATGTGTGGAGGCCTTACATTGTTGGACAGGGTTTCCAGATCCTAGTCCAGAAATCAGCTGCTTATTTAAGATTTAATGTGCTCTGCATTAGGTGCTGGATTTGCACAATGTCAAAGCCCATGTATTCATTTCTTAGCATCTTCCTGATGCTGACCTTTCCTCTCCTTCTGTCCCCAATAGCAATGGTATCAGCACCTACTTTCTTATAGCTAGATTGTCTGCAGCCTAGGCTGTGTTTATTATGCATGGTGTATACCTTGCTAGCTCTCAAATGAGAATTCTAATTTCAATATGAGTGTCCAGAGGCTTGAAATAGAGCATGAAAACTGAACACCGGTAAGGGGAATTTTTGTGATAAAAATATCCATTTACCCCCTTAAGCAAACCTGATAAATTTTGCTCCCTTGGAATCCCACTTTCATATTTGCCTATATATATTTAAGATTTTTAATAACTGCTAAAAGTTGCCAAGAAGGAATAGAACTTGAAAGTATGAAAATATATTGGGGAAGAAAATGGATTGTTTTTTAATTAGTAAAACTTAGATAATTCAAATACCGATTTGTGAATCATACAAATGCATAGTCTTACTGCAGAGGAGGCCATGTGGGGCCATGTGAGGCTATGTGCTTAATTTTTAAGCCAGAAACATGCAATGATCCTAAAGAATTTAAAACTTCATTGAGAAAGTAATTAAAAGTTGAAGACAAACAACCGAAATTATTAAAACACGTCCAAGCCACAGCAATGTCCCAAGACAAGGCATTCATACTCTGAATGTGCTGCATCTTGTTTACTACGACTTTGGGAGTAGGTACAGGAATGGCCTTTGCATCACATCTCTGCCAACTAACTGGTATCCTGTTTTTACAACTAACCTGAGGGTTATTTCAGCATGAAGAAAGAAGTGATTTTTTTATACTTTCACACTACAAAGGTTCCTGATACAGGTGTATGTGAGGGTTAAATTTGTAAAATTACTTGAGCCACCTTTTTTTTTTTTTTTTTAATTGGAATTGCAAATGATCACAGAAAAGAAGCCTTGCCTTATGGCTGAAGTTCACATGAGCTCAGTCTTCCCCAAATCGTGAACTCTACAAATGCTCAAGGACTAGCCCTTCAGTGTGCAGATGGTGGGCAGTCCCGCTTGTTCCATAACTGTCCTTGGAAAGATTTCTTGCATCTTCCCTTGTAGCAGATGTAATTGGTGACCACCAGAATTTGGGTGCTAATCACAAGGTTCGTAGTTCCTGACAAATGTAGATAGCTATCTATTCTGAGGGTCTGCAAGTTTATGCAGACATAAAATAAAAGAACAAAATAAAGGAGCAGTATCAATCAGATTTTACTTGCTGCCACTAAGAACTGTACTAGGTAGGAGCTGAAAATTTTCATTTTCCTGTAGTGATTCACTTTAAAAAGTACTACTGGATTATACCCTGTTCCTTCTCTAGGCATAGGAACTAGTACATATCTAAATAATTAACATGATCTGACCTGTGTTTCTTTTTGCCATCTCAGCATAGAATTGAGCCTTGCTCAGATCATTTAATAAAATATAATAAACATATATTCAGTGTTATTGGACAAAAGGACTGCATCCTAAGGTTCACTGTAATGAAAGGCCTATCAGCAAAGGGAAGAAAAAATAAGATACAGCTCTAAAAGAGAAAAAAATGAAAAGAAACAATCCAACTAAGCAAAGAACAAGTTTGAAAAGTATTAAATTATGTAAAGTAGCTGATTGATCCTGACTTTTCATTCTCTCCCTAAAAAAGACGACTACAATAAGGCATGAGTATCATACTCACATTTAGACTGCTAAAAGCACAAAGTCATTGAGCTTTAAAAAGCACTGCAATTATTTGAGCTTATAAAGAAGCCAAGACATTTCCCCTTCCAGAGAGATTATTGGTGTGAATAGCACAAAAGAATGAAGGAGACTTGAGGGGAGAAGAAGTGAAGGAATGAATAGGGAAAACATCTGTGGGAAAAAGCATCTGTAGAAAAACATTTTACATCTATTGGGGTATTGTTTGAAGTAGAGTTCAAGAGACTGTGTGCAGGTAAGAAGGGGTAGATGACAGCAAGGGAGAGATTTATACATAAAAACATGTGATAGATATTACAGTGGCAAAATCAAATACTTACAAGTACAAAATGAGTGAACTCAACAGTCTTTGCAGCCCTAGTTCTTTTCTCTTGAGGATATGCATTATGACACAGGCTTTTAATACATAATCACACACTGTATTTTTTCTGCACAGGACCTCTACCCCATTGAGTGAACAGAATGGATGGTGATCAATTAAAAAAGAACAGCTATTCAATGTTTTGTTTTACCCTCATTGTTCATTTTGTGGACTTAAGCCTTATCTACTGCACACTATTCAGAGGCTGCAATGAAGACAGAATTATTAATTTCCTCATGGGCTTTTCTCTGGCACTCAGCACTGTGATGCTCCACAAGCATTAATTTATCTTCACAAAGTGTAATGTGATGTGAAGGGTTAGTGTTATCCTCACATTACAGATAGCAAGCTGAACCAGTGAGACAGTGAGAGTAAAAGTACCTGCTTATTTACAGTACACAATTTAGGATTTAACAACTGATTTCTGAAATTACATAAAGTAGTACTTAGTGTGTTCAAGCCAATATTCCCACAGAATTCAGTTGCATCTGAGAATGGCCAGAACAACTCAGACCAACAAATAATCAGAAAAGGGAGAGCAGTGACCAGCTACTTCTACTATAACACCAAACTGGACCTCTGCAGCAGAGAAAAATGCAAAATTCTGTTTCATACACATCCCAACTTTGGCAGTAAAAAGCTATGTCATATGAAAAGCACTCCAGATTCACGTCCCCAGCAGGTCCAAATAATGCTCTGAATAAAGAATGGAAGATTCACTAAGTGGCCATTGAATCAAAGTGACTATGCATATGCAAGAGAATTTGGAACTGAAATGACAAGGTAATATGTAATTCTGTGACTTTATGATGCTTGGTTTTGCAACAACAGCAATGCTTTGTAAAGTAAGGCATGTGGTTGTTTCTATGTTATTTAAAGAGGAAACAGATAGAACTTCTTTTACATGACGCTATTGCATTGTCCTTTGGCAGATCTAGGAGCTTTAGACGACCTTTGGCCACTTCTGCTCTGTATGTGCTAGCAACGGTATGATATTGAAGAAACCAGCATTAGGGGAATGAATCAGACTTACCCTGCTTGTCTCAGACCTAACATCTGCCCATCTTCTGCCTTAGCCATCCCAATAACAATGAAGTGACCACATACCATCATAACTTTGTTGAATTGTCTTTGCACTGAATCAAAGGCTTCTTTCTTTGTGTTGGGCCTAATAGGAGAGTAATGAAGACCGTACAAGAGGCAGACTTCAGCTCTGTGGTCAGCCTTAGCTCAGGCTTCCTTAGAGAAGACATCAGCCTTCACTACAAAGTCCTGCTTCATGTCTTCAGCCTTGGACAGGAAAATGATCATTTTTGCTGTGATTATCAGATGTTCTGAGGGGCTGGACTAAACTCATTAAGAACAGAATCTTCTTAGACTTAGCAGCTTAAATTTATTTGTGAGCTGTTTACCAGTTTGTAAAACAGAGTCCTGGCTTATAAAAATTAATGGTCTTATTAAATTCCATGTAAATTGGGACCAATCAACAGGGAAAATTTAATTTAAATTATTAAAGTCTGATGAAATATTGCAGCTGAAAAGATCTTTTTATGAGAAAATCCTACAGCTGTAACATTAGATAGAGATCTGATTTTAATACACTTTCAAGAGTAAAAACAGAAGAGATAGAAACATTGCAGACATTAATCAAATCTAAGATACAATAAGCAAAAGTGAGGTGATAGTTCTGGACACTTTCCAAAAGATATTGTTTAAATGCTTTCTGTCCCATACACAGACAATATTCTAAATCAAGAAAGTGTTTTAGTATAACCTGGATGCTAATATATTTTCTGTAATCAAACAGAAAAAAAATAAAAAATGTAGTGGCAAATTTGTGTCCTCTTTGTCCTAATACCACATTTCAAAGAAAGGTTTTTCTACTCTTCCTGTGAACTAAGGAGTATCAGCCAGATCAGTACAAACACAATTTTAGAAGGGCCCTCTAATGACCAGGCTATAGGAGTATGACATTACTTCATCTTTCGTTCTCCCCTTCCATCTCTCCAGGATACAAAGAAAAAAAGAAAGCAGCAAAATGTATATTCAAAAGTGGAGTTCTATAATCAAGATCACAGAAAATGTAGTGAAAATCACAGATAAGAGTTGGCAAACTGAACTACAGAACTACTATTAATAACTACAGAACATATATAGTCTTAGAGATATAGAATACTTAGACATATAGAATACTCTTAAGTAGTCCCCTTTCCCTTCTCCTTATCTAAGGATGGAGATTATCCAAACCCTAAATTTGTAAGGAGCAGTACTTTTAAGAGTGTATTAGTTGGGCTGATGATTATATATGCAAAGATAGGATAAGATAAAATCTTGCATTTACTGACCCACATCTAACCTTAGCTAGTGTGCAGATGCGTCACGTGGGCATAAGATTTTTTTTCATTCTTGTCCAGATGCAAAAGAAAAAAATCCATCAACCTAGCAATATCTTTGCAATTATTTAAAGACAAGGAAGGACTAGAGTACATTTACTAGATGTTTTCAAAGTAAATCAGTAATAAAGTCAGACTGATAATTTTATAGTGTGTTTCTCCAGTAATCATTAGTTCTTGAATTCCATTGTATAAGGTCATGCATCCATCTGCCTCTCACACTGCCCACCTTCTACTAATATCAACAAAACTGAGTATCAGTATATTTCTAATCACATCACAAAACTGTTTAACAGAGGAATGGCCAAAGTGTATCCCATTTTGAAAACATATGGGTGCAATTTAGTATAAAAGGCAGAATATGACAGCCAGGTATATTTATAGCAGCTTTTCTTTGAATGAGGTGCTTTCAGGTGAATGCATCCTGTACTTGTCGCTTTCACTGACTTCCTTGTATATATGAGTGAGATAAGAAGAGTTTAAAAAACTTTTTTTTTTCTAATCTCACAAGTACATTGCAATGATGAGAAAGCAATGCCATAGTCAGCTCAGATGTAATCAGAAGAGATTTTTGAAGGTGAAACCGACAGTGAGAAAGTAGAGGTTAAGTGCAGGACTCGGCTCTGCTGGCACTGGTGAGCACTCAAGAATGGATACTCATTTTTATCAGCAAACTTCAGTGTGGGGTCAAAAGTAACAGAGTAACTCATTCACTTAAAGCTCTTTTCATTCTAAATGTAGAGCATTGATCTTCAAACCTTCCAGGGACAAATCCTCACTCAACATCCAGTTTCTAAAATAACTGCTTCCCATAGAAAGAAGACAAGCACCTTTACAGAAACACTGTGGAAGTGATTTACTTCATCAGAGGAAATACTTAACAGAATCTTCAGGGCATCTGTCCCTTGGTATAGCAGCGGAAGATTGTTTGCCGTATTTTCAGCAGAAAATGCTCCAGAAGTGCCCTTATACTACTTAACCTCTGCTGGTGAAATCCTAAGACATCCTCACAGCTCTCCTGCTTTCCCAGCTCTCTGCTCATCTCTCTATATTCTATGATACTTGGAGAGACAAAGAGTAACTTAGATGACCTAAGACAATGAATGAATATAGGCTTCTATGAGTTCAGACTCCGCTTTGTGCACAGGAGATCACTTCAAATACATTGCACAATTTTGTCAGTTTTTATTGAACTAATCTCCTGTTGAAGTTGAAAGTAACAATGGTTTAGGATGTCAAGGATGCCGTTTAGGATATCATCAGACAAGGAAGAGCCTCAGATATCTCTCCTGTCTTCAGTTTTGCTTTAAATGGAGAGGATCAATGAAAAATACCTAAGCTAGTTTCTAAAACAATGTGTGAAGTTTACAATTTTTCTGTGTTGATGAAATAGTATCCATTTAAAGACAAGAGTGTGTGAAGGCTTGGTAAGTCTTCTGGTGTCTATTACTACACAAGACCAATGGTATGAATTTTAATTAAATTTGTTTGGCTCATCTTTTGGTGAACAAAACCTCATGGACAGGCTTGCCTGTGTACTAGCCATGCTTTCAAATTATGGTAGAGGTTGTCCACCCTATTTTTCTCAAAATATGGAAGGTATACGAATCACATGCTAGAGAAAAAAATCCATACACATGAATGGTGGAAGGTCTTCCCTGTGTTTCTGTGATTTGATGGACAACCAGTTCTGCAATTTGCATCATGGTAGCATCTGTGAACCAAATCAAGAGTCAGTTGCAACACAATATGTGATTCAATGTCAATCTAAGTAAAGATAAACAACATACTTGTTATTGTTTTACCAGCTACTTATTATGTTGAAACAATAACCATGACACACCTTGAGAAGAGACATCTAATGCAGTTACCCAATGCTTCTCCGATGGCTTAAGGAATAAGGAGGCAGATTCAAATGTCATTTCAAAATTAAGAAAACCACTATATGAGTCTTCCCTCTTGCACATATCAGGAATTTGAGATTATCTTCTGTATATGGTTTTAATGAGCAATATTTCCCTTCTTGTGAAGGGACTCTGCATATACAGAACAGAAAAAAAACCAAACAAACCCAAAAAACCACACACACACACATACACACAAAAAAACTCCCCACCAAACAAAAAGACCAGAATAAGATATTCTAGACTTTATTACTCCATGAAGAACTGCTTTGATTGAACACAGCTCCCTTTGCACACCCCATATATCCCTAGAGATGCCATTTGAAGAAAGGTGCAGGCCTTCACAGCAGTTTGAATGTACTAGAAAAAGACTTTAGGGTTTTTATCAAGAACAAATTTTGCTGGGATATCTGGTATCTAAAATATTTCACTCCATATATGTGTAGTTAGCAAGTCACCATCATTTTCTTCTATTTTCTGGCCATAACCATTTTCTAACAATGCAAGCATCTGTTTCTGTCATGGGTTTAGGAGTGTTAGTTCAGTAATCTGAGACTTCAAGAAACCTTCTGAGTTATCAAGAACTTGTATCAAACTTATCTTATAATCTTATATAACTGCATCTACTTTCATCTTGAACTCATGGATTTCCTTCTTCCACTACATCTTTAATTCTTTTTTTTTCTAATAACCACACTAAATGTATTTCAGATTAATTATAATTATTTTTCCTATATCAACATCATAGTTTACATGATTTTCTCCCTGCCTGATACTCACTTGATGCATTAACTTGAAGCAAGTAATTTCCCTTCAGCCCTAGTTTGCTAATTTAAATACGCTGATCTTGCCTCCTTTCTTTGGGGAAAAATTGCCTTTTCCTCTGACATCTCAGTCATTCTGTAAATTTGTTGCAGTTTGAATTCATCTTGCTTAGCATGAACAGTTAGAATTTTATATGGTATTCCAGGGGTGTTTTGCCATGTTAGAAATAACACTTTTCCTTTCTAGCAGGAGTACCATGCCCAACAATTTTGCAGGATTGCATCTGCCGTTTTCACAGCATTCTCGTAGTGGTGACTCTCACCCTGTGACACTAGCACTCAAGATTTGCTACCTCATGTTTTCAAAGGACAATCACCTGACTTTAGGCAAGTCCTTCCACTGTCATACATAAATCAAGTTGGATTCGCACACTTCTATTTCTTCTTTGAAAGTCATTATTAATGCTTTTTTTTATTTGCTGAAGTAAAAAAAAAAACAAACATGCGATTGGCTAGTTTACCTAGAAAACCAGCTCTATGATAAACTGGATATCTTTAATTTCATCTGTGAACTTTAAGTAAACAATATTGCATTTTATTCCAATTTTCACTTCCCCTTCCATTTTAACAGAAAATGTTAAAAAAAAAAAATTGAGAACAAAGTAAGAGAATTTAATTTCCGGATTGTTTTAATCCTTCTATTAAAAATAAATACTGAATTCACTGTTTCCCAATCATATAACAACTTCATTTTTGAATATTTCCTTCCTAATAGACACATAATTTAATCTACTACTTGTTTCATAAATGTAGAGTAGAGAATTGTTTTTTTTATCCTAACTAGAGCAAGCTACACGGTTTGAATTTTGTTTTGACTTTGAAAGGAGTAATTTCCATGCAGTCATTCTCCTGTGCTATTAAAAATAAGATACTGTTTTGATCAGCATTACCTGTTTACCAATATTGAGACAAATATCTACCTAGTGGAGAATCACACTTTGATTCCCTTTGATCTCAATAAAATTGTTATTATGGCATTTATATCTTTCTTCAGACTAATTTTATTTATATGACTGCAGCATCTTTTAATAGTTCTTTCCTCTCTCTTGCAATGCTTAGCTGTCTTTCACTTTTGGCAGTTCTGCAAGTTTGACCTTCAGGATGTAATTTTCTTGCTGATTATTACTTTTTTTTTTACATTTGGTAGAATCTTGACTCACTCCTAATAGTCTCTTTAAGAAGTTTATTATACTGAAAGTCTTCCATAAAAGGTTTTGGTTTTTTCTTCTTTTTATCAAGATACAGTTACAGATAGTTTTTTATACTGTTGACCTGAGGAAACTTCAGCATTCCTCTACAGTCAGTCACTCTCATTTCAAGTGGCTGAATAAGAGAAAAATCAGGGTAATGTGGTTTGTTTTTTTTTTAAAATGCGCCTTGCTGAGTAAAAACCACATCAGCTACTGGTGACTTTCTGTTTATCCTTCCATTTACTTTAATTCAATTGTTTTGTGATATTTGCCAAATCTGGAGGTCTGAAGTTGCTACATCTTCTTAGTTTAGTGGTTATTTGGTGGTGGATTTGTTTGTGTTACAGACAAGTCTTCAGAATTCCCTGTTGGAAAGCATAGGTAGCTGCCTATTCAGTATGCTAGGGTTTTTATGCTTTTCCTATATATTGGATTGCTACTTTAGGAACTTTGTGGTGATGCTTAAAAAGAGCTACAATAGTTAGCAGTGTGACACCTAAGTCCCTTTGTGCACTCATATATTGCTTGAATGCGTGAAGTGTGCCCACTAAAATCAATTAAGCTGGTCTTCTAATCACTTTCCTACAACTACAGAACCACTATAGACTTATAGGGCAAAATCATCAGCTGATTTCAGTGGAGTTACGTCTGTCTGTAGTAGCTGAAAATCAGCCTATAACTCCCAAGTAAAATTATGAACCGACTTCCAATGAACAATTTCTTCACAAAGAAGCTTTAGAGGTAGTTTCGGTCTTAGAAGTATACAAAGAATAAAATGATACAATATGGACAGAATAGATTAGTCAAAATCCCCTGATGGTTAGCTTTGTGAGGTATCTGTCACTCAGAACTCCATTCACCAAAGGTTTCTTCATGGCATCCATTATCTTTACTCCATGCTATCACAATATCTAGCATAAATTCAGTATAGCTTCACAGCTCTGTCATAATACAAATAATAAGACTAAAATACACACTAAAGTAGTAAGGGGTATACGTCAGACAAGCAGTTTTATGGCTTAAGCCACCACTTTAAAATATTCCCAGGGGTTGCCATGCAACTTTATTTGACATTTAGTTAAAGACTAGATCTACTAAATTACCAATTTTTCCTCATCCCTAGAGTTGTTACTAAAGACATGTTTGCCTATATCATTTTCTGAGTTATAAATAACCTTAAAGATGTAAAATAAACAGCTTTATTGTGGCTATTTGGCTATATAATTGCATGCTAGAGGGGCAAGCCAAGAACATTCCCCAGTTCTATGCTATCATTTTGGAAGTATCTGCCCTATAGTCTTTAATAAGATGCACTAAGTTCAGCTTTCCCTGTTGACTCATGTCTGCTGATCAAGGTGAGCAGGACTAAAGATACTGTTTTCCAGTTGGTCATTTAACCACACTCACACCCTAGAGGAATGCAGTAGTGCTGCTACCAGGAAGTACTCTGAATCCTCATGACCTAAGAAATTTTGTATTCTTTTTCCATCTCCAACTTGCCCGTGCATCCATCCATGTTCATACACAATCTGGGAAAGTTACGATTAATATTTTTAAGTGGTCTATAATGTTTTACAAAACTTTACCACAGCTTTGAACAGAAAAGTGTGTATCTTTTCTTATTTTTAAGATAAAACTCATCACATTTTTTCACAACTCCTCCTTACTAACCTTTGCATACCAAGGTGTTCCTTTTTTATGGCACTGCAAGTTGCAAGAGCCTTGCTAACACACACTTCTCAGCACTATATAACATGCCATTTCTAATAGAAAATGCTGAAATCTTGTCAATCTTAAACATTCTACCTCTCTGCAGTACACCATAATACTCTATCCCTCAGCAGTAGTTGAGATAATACACCAAATCACTCCAAATTAACCTGTGTTGCACCACTACTTTATCACTGAATTGACATGACACAAGTGGCAACAGGCACACACTGATGTACAACTAGAACAAAATCTTGCGGAATCACAGTGATGCAATGATACAGTGATGCAGC
Source organism: Aramus guarauna (assembly GCA_013400195.1). Classification (NCBI taxonomy): domain Eukaryota; kingdom Metazoa; phylum Chordata; class Aves; order Gruiformes; family Aramidae; genus Aramus; species Aramus guarauna. The sequence goes on from VXBL01003180.1 coordinate 105,459, forward strand.
TGTAGTTTAGATTTTTGGGGGTTGTTTTGGCTTTT
>VXBL01003180.1:105536-145659 GCA_013400195.1 Aramus guarauna
TTGGGGGGGGGCGGGAGATTATTAGAACATTATCTTTTTGTAAAGAATTGTACCACAGTACCCTGCAACTTGTACCAGATTTTATTTCATCTCATAATTATATGTTAGTCTTAACTGTTTCTTCCATTTTCCTGTCTTCAAAAATCTAATCTTTATTTTTACTCAAAAAAAGAACAAACTTAACAGCAAGCAAGACTAAAGGAGGCCTATTCTAAACCTCTGTATTATACTCTACAAAAGATGTTGTGGAGAAAGCTTGAAGTTGCCAAACTAAAACAGAGCAAGAATTTAGCTTAGAAACCTTCCTACTACTTAGTGCTGTGATTAATATCAATGTCAGCAGAAGCCCAGATCTATATCTTACAGATACATCATCTAACTGGCTGCTTTCACCAAGATCTACATGAGTTTTGATTTTGACCAGAAATTCCATCTTGAGTGTGAAAAATGTTTTTGTAATTAATATTTTGTTAAAAAAAAATTATTAAATCAAATACTCAAGCAAAACTTTAATATCAATAAATTAAATGTCCGAATAAAGCATGTCATCATAGATTTCTAAACCAGATGTTCTTTTGTGAGCATCTTTAAAGCACAGGAGGATTACATCAACCCATTCAGTCATTCATGCTATGGCACAGCTCTATATTTCCTTCCAGAAAGATAGTTTATGGTTTGAGAAACCTTTTCCTTCACAGAATGAACAAGGACACAAGAAGTCTAATACATCTCTCATTGAAAAATAGTATTCCTACTAATGAGATAAGTGGTGTCATCTTTGAAAACTGATCCATATTTCTCTAATGAAAAAATACTTAGTCCTTCAGAAGGAAGGAAGGGGCAGGTTTGCTGACAGACTTTGTCCTTCCTGTCATCAGTTTTTGCTACCTTTTTCACTGCTGAGTTCCCAGCTGTTGTGAGTGTCTGGAGCTGATGCCAAGACAAAGAGGCATGAGCTGTTCCAAAGTCAACAGGCTGTCTTAAAGCACCAGAAAAAGGGGGAAAGTACATGTAATAAGCATGTGGTTCTGCACTGCCTGTGACAACCATGCGCTGCTGCACAGATAAGCCAAGAGACTTGGCAGGGCTAATAAATGTTGATTGTATTAGAAGTGCTTTCCCAAGTCAGATTGGAAAGATTACAACTCAAAGTTAATTCATGCATAACAAACCCACTGCCAGATAGATGGATCTTTAAAAGTAAACTTCCCAAAATCTTAACTCAATTCTGATATTATTTTCTTTCCTATGAACTTCTTTAGTTTAATATTTATTGCCATGGTTCTTTTCTGTAAAGCCTTTAATAGAGACATTCTAGGGATAAGTATGTGCAGACAAAAAGGGCATATGCATAGCACAAAAAGAACTAATGAAAAAAAACCAAAATGTAATTCACATATTATTCATTAGTGTTATGAGAGTGATATAATTGTGGCTTTTTTTCAAAATAAAACATGATACAAAATAATAATGAGTGTAACTGGCAACAGACAAGGTCATGATCTGTCCAATTGGTAAATTTCTGGCAAGTTACTAAAATTATGCATTTGTCATGAGGTAGTCCTTTCAGCATCTGCTGTTTCCTCTGTCCTTCTTGTTCATATTATTTTCTGGTGGATATAGTTAATTATGGTCTTATCTTGTTTATATTTATTCATTTTCCTTGTTACAGATCAAACTGTATAGAATCAAAGAAAAATATAGTCATGAGAATACACCTGCTGTTACTCGGATGACATCTTCTTAAGAATACAAGGCTATTCCTACATTCTCATAGAAATAAAGACCATGTATTTTATGATACTTCTTTTGATTTCTTTCATGTGTATTTGAGCTGCAGAGCATTATTGATGCCTGATTTGGGCCTACCAGCAAAGAGAAAGTTCTAAACCATGTATTTCCCTGCAAATGTAAAGGGAGTAACTCTTTTCATATGTACAATATATGAATGTTCTCCTGCAGTTACTGTAAGCCATACGTATATAGTCTTGAGGTCTAAGGTACAACTCCCGTGGCTCTATACCAATAGTTTCTTGACATTGTTTTGAAGCATCTCTGCACAGCTTGATCTCATTCAATTTGTGATGAATTATTGATGTTATCAGTAAATGCTTCAAATGCTGTAATCTCATTTTCTCCTTTTGCAATACCTGTTCCTTTTCTTTTAGGAAGGTGTTTCTTAGATTACATGTCTAAACTACATGGCATGAACAGAGATGGAAGGAGGGAACATTTGGGATACATGTGTCTTGGGACATGCAAGAAGTGAACTAAACAGAATCACAGAATGGTAGGGGTTGGAAGGGACCTCTGGAGATCATCTAGTCCAACTCCCCTGCTAAAGCAGCATCACCTACAGCATGTTGCACAGAATCGTGTCCAGGCGGGTTTTGAATATCTCCAGAGAAGGAGACAATCTTATACCATTCAAACCTCTCAGTCGTCTCTTCTCCAGGCTAAACAGATCCAGCGCTCTCAGCCTTTCCTCATAAGAGAGGTGCTCCAGTCCCCTAATCATCCTTGCAGCCCTCCACTGGACTCTCTCCAGTAGTTCCCTGTCTTTCCTGAACTGGGGAGCCCAGAACTGGACACAGAACTCCAGATATGGTCTCAACAGGGCAGAGTAAATGGGGAGGATACCCTCTCTCGACCTGCTGGCCATGCTCTTAATGCACCCCAAGATACCATTATTGGCCTTCTTGGCCACAATGGCACACTGAGGACTCACGGAGAGCTTGTTGACCACCAGGACTCCCAGGTCGTTCTCTGCAGCGCTTCTTCCCAGCAGGTCAACCCCTAACCTGTAACGGTGCATGGGGTTATTCCTCCCTAGGTGCAGGACCGAAGTTTGCCCATAAGTCTGTATGTAAGAATAGTTTGGAATTTATCTGAGCTTCTTCATTCTTATTGAGCTAGGCAATAGCTAAAAATCAAATCAAATACTGGGAACTATTAGGAGATTTGTCATGCCCATTTTCCATCCCCTCATTCCAGAGTAGATAAAGTAGAAAAATGAAAAGGGAAAAAAAAAAAAAAAAAAAAAAAGAGTTAAAAGGAATGTCTGGACATCATGTAGTTCAACATCCACTTCAAAGCAGGGCCAGCTTCAATGTTAGTTTAGTCTGTTCAAAGCTTTGTCCAGTCAAGTTTTACAAATCTCCAAGGATGGAGATAGGCAAGTTCTCTCCAGTGCTTAACCACTCTCACTGTGACTTTTTGTCCTTATATATAGACAAAACTTTTCTTGTTGCAACATGTAACTGCAACCTCTGCCCTTTCACAGTGTATGCTGGAAAAGACTCTTTCGCTATGAACCACCCTTAGACACTGAAAGACTGCAATTAGATCCTTCCTTGGCCTTCACTTCTCCATTCAGTTCACTCAGCTTGTCTTCAGATGTCCTAGCTGTCTTAGTGGCAGCTCCAAACTGGACACCATACTCCAGATGATGCCTTCTAAGTGCCAGGTAGAAGGGAATAATTGTTTTACTTTATTTGATTCCACCTCACATGTGTCAGGCTACACAATTCAGCAGCCTTCAACAGGACTGGGGTTAGGCTGAGCAGTCTGTAGTCCCCTAGATCTTCCTCCTTGCCTTTCATGAAGAATGACATGAAACTTGCCTTTTTCCAAGTATTTGGGACCACTCCAAATTTCCATGACTCTTCAAAGTTATTAAAATGGCCTCACAATGACATCAGCCAACTTTACCAGCTCACTCATGTGCATGCTGTTTGATACTTGTATATGTGCAATTATAAGCCCCTGACTCCTTCCTCTCCTACTACAAGTAGTATGTCTCCCTCAAACTCTGCAACTAGATGCAGAGACTTGGGAGGCCTGAAAGGACATCTTGTCTGTAAAGACCAAGATAAAGAAGGGAATAGGTATTTCAGGCTTTTCTTTGCCACTAGGTCATCCAACACATTCAGAAGCAGGTCCACATTTTATTTGATCTTTCTCCTGCACTGCAGGTATAGAAGTGCTTCTAGCTACCCTTCATACCCCACACCTCAGTCTTAACTCCAGCTATGTGATGTTTTTTTCTAATTCTACAAATTGGTATTCAATATATAATTCTAGGAAATGTTCAGAGATGGGCAATAAAATTGGCCAAAACTATTTTCGTACCTGCAAAGAGTATTTAAGTAGGATGGGACTCTTCAGGATTGCATAGAAGTAACTTAGCCAGAGATGCAATGAAGAGTAAACATGCAGAAATCCTTGCCAAGTGATGCTATGGTTTAAGGGGAGAACTACACCAGTATTTGGAAAACTGGTATTTTGAAGGTTACTAGACACTCTAATCACTGTTGGCTCAGGAAATCCTGTGTGCTGAGAACAGTTAAAGAGAAAGTGTCATGTATGTTAGATGTCTTGTTTATCCTCAGCTTCTACTTACGACTACTGCTGGGATACTGGGCTGGACAGACCCTGGATCTGAACCAGTATGTACTATCTTATGTTCCAGCCCTATATAATCCATCCTCAAAATTTCTTTTGATTATTATGCCAACCAACAGGAAACAACAATTAGTATCTTCAGAGTATTAACACAGTGATGAGTTTCCCCATTCTATAATTCATTTCCACATTTCTGATTTATGAACAGCATGCCACTCATCCTCTTCTAACCATCTATATAGGACAGAACACAAAAGATGAATGAAGGAAAAATATGCAATCTGATTCTGAATGTGTGCAAAAATCAGATGTTTCAAGTAAAAATATGCAGATTTTGGATACTGTTTTCAGAGTTTCAGATTCAGAAGATCATATTTCTAAGAATAAAGATGTGCTAAAAAGATACTAAACCTATAATGAGTGTTTATAGAAGAATCTGATTACTTAACAGATTATTCATCAAATACTTTTTAAAAAGGCTATCTTTCTCTTTATATATATGCTTTGTTTGGTATTCTCTTCTATTTAACTTCATTAAATATTTGTTAAATAGTTGGTTAATAAAGATGATCTGATAAAATAAAACAAATGTTATCATATTCTTTTCTTTATAAAAAGAAAACTTTTCCGTTTTCAGCAGTTTCTGAATGAAAGTGCTAAATAATTCATGAAGTATTCAAACTAATATTTGCAAATATATTAGTAATAAGCTCTGATGTAATGCATTCTCAGATATCCGATTAAGCCAATATAGAATTCTTTGCAGTGATCTCAGTTTACCATTGGATTACAAGAGCTTTTGGACAGTGACTCCTTGAATCTGTTACTTACTAATACTAATTTATCTTTGCCTATTAAAATAGAAGAGCTGAAGTAAGGGAAGAATGTGTCTCTTATCAGGTTTGAATGACATAAGCACCTCTCTTTACATATGAGGTTAAGCTATTGAATTCTAAAGGATTTGTAGGTGAACTTTCTTTAAGCAGTAGATAAAGAAAATTAAAGTAGTCTATGTGTAAACGAGAAAAATATTCTGAGAACATATGGAGATAAAATTGATCCAATATACAGCCTGTACTGAAATGAGATCATGGGAAGTACTTATGTTTGACTTTTTTTTCCCTATAGCCGTCATCAGTTCAGGAAAAAAATTCTTTGTCTCTTGCAGTTTCTTTCTCTTATAACGAACAGCCACATCTTTCAGTTTTTCAGAAAACTATCTGCACTTCTAAGGCTTCTACATGAGCAAGAAAGCAAAGACATTCAAAATCATAACATTTTCATTTGTCTAGGAATTGAAAAGGTGTCTTGGGAAATACAATTGAAAACACCATTTCACAGTTTTGATGTGAATTTGTGTGCTACATTGCATGAATTCTCACATGGTTTGGGGATTCACAGTTAGACTGTGGTCTGCTTATTTGCAAGCAGAAGATTTAAAATAGATTGAGGGGCATGCATTTGTAGGTGACAGTGTAAATGTTTGTAATAGCAGAAGCCCAAGTACATACCTATACTTTATGTCACAACAGCAAAGATCAAGGCAGGCTGATGTAAGCATTTGAAATATTCCTTCATTGTGCCAGTTGCTGATGCTGTCTGATTCATTGCAAAGAGAGAAAAAAAGAAATGGCACAATATCCCAAATTCACAAACCTTGGACATATCATGTCTTAGCAGTCATAGTAATAAATTTGTAGAAAATGACACACATGCTGTCTTACAAGGAACCTATGGGCATTTATCATGCCTTGAATGAGAATTAAATGCCACTTGCTGTAATCTAATATACCTCAGAAAAAAATAGCTCTTAGGAAGTATCTCCATGAGCCAGAGATAAAAATTATCATTAGATGCACACTGTATCAACCTTCATTTAAAAGAATGGGCTTTCCCAGAAGCAGAGATTATTTTCCCTTTACTGCTTCCAAAAATCCTTATCATGGTTCAGCATATATCAAAATAACCACAGAATCTCTTCCATAGACTGGAGAATGTATTAAAGAAATAGCAGGCTGCAGAATTTCACAGATTTCAGCCTGACAAAGTCTATTTAAAGTCTGTGTTTGTCTAGTTTTCAAAAAACAACAACAGAACATTTCTATCTCAATAACAGTGTACAAGTATTCAAGACCCGTATTTTTATGTTCACATGATTTTGAAACAGAAGATGCGGAGAGTGAGCTCATTATTTGGTGTTTAAAAAAAAAAAAAAGAATATTGTCTCTACTGGATCAGCGTTGCACTGAACACGTCCCTATAGAATTTAATTTACCTTAGATCAATAGCTTCATTTGAACTTTCTCAAAGGCTGCAGCTCTTTGGGCTCTGTGTTTTGTTGTGGACCTGTTTCTAAATTAATTATGTGGGACATTTGGCCACAATCCTAAAATAAGGACTCTTAGAGTAAACACTAGGATCTGGATGTAGTCTCATTACTGTTAACTTTCTTATCCTACAAGCAAGCTAATATAATTCTGATTTGTTTTTATCTTATAGGAAACTTACTAAAAAGGATATGGTAAATGTGTAAGAAAAGCCTGCTGTGACAGTCCTAGCTTATTTGGTTAGCATCTATGAATAAATAAACAGCTGAGCTGGTGCCACCTTTTATAGCTATTCTTTTTCTCAGGTGGATGCTAATAGATTATCTCTTTTCTCTGAGCTTTTCCTTTTTATGTGCTCTAGACCTGAATTAACAGGTCATTATTTCATTATTTTATTTTTTTTTCCAGGCTGATAGTACAATACAATAATTGCACAGGCTAGCGTGCACATTTTAAGGCTTTTATTTTGGGTGTTTTCAGAGAGAAATAGACTTGACTGTGATGTGTCATTAGTGTAATATCACTATAAATAAAAGTGCAGAGCCATTACTAACAAACGAACCAATATGGGTGATGCAGACTTTAAAAAGAGATTCCTTTATTGAAAAGTAACCATTGTTCATTGTTCCACCAGAATGCACTCTGATCTGAGTTTAACAACTGAGGCTTCAGCAGACACCGATCAGTAAGACTTCTGCTTACCTTTCACATTTATCAATGATACATGAATTTCATCTAAATGGTTGTAATTTGTTGGGAATCTTTGTACAAAACATAAATCAGAACAAAATAAGCAAGACTGATAGAGCATGAGAATATTGAGCCCTCAGGGAAATACGTATGTTAATTAATTTTAATTATGTTTCTAAATCTAATTATTTGTGTTAAAATGTCCTGCTCATCAATAAACCAAAATTAGTCATTATCACTAAAGACAATTACTTCGTGATTATAAATGTTGAATCAGGGAATCCCCTTTAAAATTAAGAGTGAGCAAATTGTGCAGAATGAAACCAGTGGATATATAATCTTTGACCTTAAACTAGAAGTGCAAGTAGAGCTAAGTAAGACATAACCATTCCTATCAGACATCGTCCTGCAAGCTTCAGAAGGACTCAGGATTCAGCAGGATTTTATCCCATTATAATTTCTTCTCCATAAACCATCAGGATGTTTATGGAGAAGCTAGAAACATTCCAGTATTTCTTTTTTTTTTAAGGAGCAGGGGCAATACCAGTTGTGAGAGATATGAGGAGAGCTTTAAGACAATAACATCTCAAACATTGTCACTATTTCTACTGCAGGACTGGAAGGACTATATATCTGGGATGCAACAGGAGGAAGCTGTAAGTCTTCTTTAAGAATGATAACAAATTGAGGAAAGTTGAAAATTGAGGAGGTGGGGAGATGATATTATGCCAGTTAGCTAAAGTGAGGACATTTTATTCAGTATCCATAAATTTTCAAATAATCTCTTCCTGCTGGTTTGCACGTGTAGCAGCTCCACACTGAAAGGACTACATTTACTGAAGAAAGTGTTAAATCTTGACATTTATATTGATTTAATACTTCTTACAAATAATCATTAATAATATTATCCTTGGTTGGTTGAAGGGGGTATAGTCTGGTTTTTTGTTTGTTGTTCTGTTTGGGTTTTTTTTAACATGACTTCTGTCCAGTGTTGATTAAAACAGCCCTGTTACAAAAAAGGTGAAAGAGCATGGAGACTCTTGGATTCTTTGGACTCACGTACAGCTAGCTGAGCCTAAGGGTGAGTCCTTCCACTCAAAACACCATGGGTTAGGTTTTAATTAATGACAGATTTGCATAACTTTTTCTGTGCCCCTTATAAATGTAAATTTCAAGTACTGGAGAGTTGTTTGTGACTCTACGTGTGGCACACACTTCATCAAAAAACAGTGCGATGCATTAACCCACCCACTTACAGCCACCTTGTGTGTTAGCACAGTGGAAGTTAAGGACTAGCGTGAAAAACAGTTCTTTTTCTGTCTCTGAAGCAAGAGTTTACTTTGTATTTTATTTTATGCTGGTTTATTTTTCAAAGATTAGGGTGGGGTATTTGCTTCCTTGGGTTTTTCTTGTTTATAACCATCCTTCCCAATGTAAGATCATGGAAAAGTGTTCTGTAGTCTATTTGTACTCATGAAGAAACCATCCTAACACATACAATGAAAAGAGGATGTAAACCTCTGAGCCTGATTTATCTTAAAGTTTGCATTACAACGTCCTCTTCTGTTAAAAATATGAAAGGCAGAGAAAAGAGAAAGAAGCAAATATCCTTATCTCTTAGTAGTATTTTTAGTTTTGCTGATGTGAACTATTGAGCAAATATGTTCATAGTAGTGCACGAAATCATCCCTCACTAAAGATGAACATTATAGGATACTTGCTGAGACGCTTTTGGAAAGGAACCTTGACTCTCAATAAATCTCTTTGGGTATTGAATATCTTTCTTTGAAACTGTGATTGCTTTTATGCATTTGAACCTGTACCCAGATGTACTTTCATGTGAAATAAAGAATTTATATCTCTTTATGTAAAATCATTTGTTGCTTTTACAATAATGATCTGTTAATTTTAATAAGTACAAAAAGTACAAAAGCGACAAAAAGAATGTTTTCAGGAAGGCAAAGTAGCATACTTTTCTAACATAGATTTCTAAAAGGGAAACTATACTTTGCTCATCATAGTAAACTTAGAGAATCCATAATTTTCTTTTTCCCTGTTTAATTGAATGGTACGTACATTGAAAGTGTATCAAATTTTTACCAAATCCCATTGTCTTTTACACCCAAAGACTCTGAACATTATTGAAATGTTTATTTAGGCATATTCTCCATAACCTATATCAATTTTTTTCCAAGGTAATAGGTACTTTCACCAAACATACTTTCTTTTTAAATTGGTGATCATCTGTTAGTTTCGTTTTGCAGACAATATTACAGTAATCATAGCTCTGTTCTGGAAGGGTACAAATTGTCTGAAGAATTGCTCAACTGGAATTAATTGTCCTCCAATTTTATTAATATCCCAAAAGAACAACCGAAATGAGTTATTTTGATCACTGCTAGGATGAGAAAAGGTATACCTAAAGGTGAGACTAAGTCTGTGTTTAGACATACTTAAAATTACTTTGATCTGTTGAACAACATCTTCTTGCATTTATTTGCATGCAGTCTTATTGAAGAAAACAGGGCAGCATGGGAAAAAAAAATTAAAAGCAAAAAGCCACTAGTACCTTTCCACTTGAATGGCATACTCAGTTTTAATTTCCTAGTTTTTCTAGAGTTTTTGTTTCTGGTGGATTTTTGTTTTATACTCAACAAAAGCATACTGAAACAAGTTTTCCAGTATTGTCAGAGAAGAGGAGAAATATCACATTTCTTTTCCACCTCCTGCTCATCTTTGGAAGAAAATTTCCACCAAGAATCGAGTAAGACACCTCCCACAGACAGTCCTGACTATGTACTCACTTTAGCCTGCTTTCCTTAACTTACAGTTTTGGTTTATCAAAAGGACTTCTTTGACTACTGTCACTAATGCTACTTGCTAAGATGCATGTTGAACTATGCTAGGTTGTTATGAATCCTCTTAATTTCTAGGTAAGTAAATAACAAGGCCAAATGATTTCTTTTTAAGCTTCCAAGAACACACTGGGGCTTCTTAAAATGTCACTGTCCTGCTGCCTACATACCCTGGAGACTATTTAACACTGCAAGGGGGACAAAGTAATAGAATATTGCCATGATGAGGTCTGAAACACCTGAAAAGAGATGACTGGTCCCAGTTGGATAGCACTGTATCTTAACCAGTAAGAGCTAAGGCAAGGAGCTGAAAAAGACACAAGCTTTCTCAAACCAGAAACATCCAAAATAGAAATAGAAGAGGAGAAAAAAAGCAGGCTGGCGGCCAGAAGCTTATGCAGAACTGCTAACAGATCTGGTACAATCCAATTAGATCTGTGCAAATGCTACTTTTATTTAATCTCAGCAATCTCTCCATGCTAAAACAATCCTGCTGAAAAATAATTAAGCTGAAATATCATAAAAACCTCACTTCATACTCTATTAAGGTTTTGTCAGTCTTGCTTGAAGGAAAGTATGCATTTATTTACCTGTCAAACTGCAAGAGCTGGTTTGCAAAAAGAGAAACTGCTGAATGAGACAAAGTGATTGATGAAGGAAAAAGGAGGCCAGTTTCTTTATAGGTATTATCAAGAAGAAAGTACAAAGAAAATGGAGCTTGTGCCACATTGCAAATAAAACTTGTAACTGAACATTTTAATATAAAGCTAGCAAAAACAAAAGGATATATTAAGGTTTATTTAACTATATTTTCTGTGTTATTATTTTTAAGGCACAGTAGTACTACAGAATCATGTTTGAGATACTGGCTTACAACATTTGACCACACTTACAGTACAAGTGTAAAATCAATTTTCTGCACTCCCATTTATCTCAGTACTGATGCTAGCTGGCTCTCTCACAGAATGACTCTACTGGAGAGGTTATTTTACTTCAGAGTGGCATTTCAGAAGCCTTAAATGGTCTGAAGAGATGGCATGTGACCTTTAGGAATATTTTAGCTCTGCTTTCCTCTGAAGAAGCATTATTTAACCCTGTGTGGTTATATTATCATAACGCCCTCACTGTTCTCTTTGTGCATCTCAAATATGTATGGCACTGGCTTGTTTCAGCATAAGTGACTGTTGACTATACCAAGTTTTTTCATGGAAGCTGGGGATAGAAGACTCAATTGAAGGTACTTCTCTGCTGCTTTTTTTGTTAACATTTTGAGAAGATTTACTTGCTTCATTTATAATTTTGCAAATCACACCTCTGGATTTTTAAGCTTTATGATATTTTTATCACTGTTTCAAAGCTAGTGTTGGTGTTTGTTCAAATGGAATTATAACAGAGGCCTTGAATTACAGAGCTGACTGATTAGTAACTGTTACTGATTAGGAACTGTAGTTTAGAACATAAAGGTAGAAATTAGAAATTCTTCAACACACATCAATCAAAACAATCACTAGTCCTTTAGAATACCTACCTAGAGAAACAAATGGCTTAAAAATAAATTCAGATCATGAAAAATTTCTTAAAGCACCTGATGACAATAGAGATCAATATCTAATTAACCCTGAGCAATGCACTATTAAAAAATTGGCTACCTAGCAAAATATAATGGGCAGCAAAACAAAAAGGAATACAAGCAAGTACTTGATGAATATGAATAACTTAAAGAAATATAAAAGGAACAAAATATGTCATCTTACACAAAGTTTATTAATAATTACTGGATTAACAATCCACCAAAGGTTTGAGAAAAAGAAGAGTTAAAGATTCAAAAGCAATGCAGAAGCTGACCACAGTAATGGGGGAATTGCTAAGAATTCCTTAAAGTACTCTGGCTATACCTTTGCATATAGAAAAAATGCAAACTCTATTACTAATAGGATAGCTAAGGAAGTTAAAAGTCTTTGTCTTTTCCAGTGGTGTCACTGCAGAACTAATAGTTTCACGTACAAATAGCATCTAGTTGAATTGTCAGTGTTAGCAGATTTCACTGAATTGCATAGATCAGCTCTGATGTGACAAAACATAAAGAAATGAAATGTATCATCGTTCATACAGTTTAGAAGCTTTGTAGTCTAGTCCTCACTTACTGTTATGTCATTTTTGAACCATAGCCTGGCAGAGCAATTCACACTTCAGATTCTTACAGACCTAATACAGGCCTCAAAGTAGGAAGCTCAACTCCATCCATAGCCACTGCAAAAGAAAGGCTCCTCCAGGGGCTAACTCAGGAGTTTAACTCTGATGTGCTGAATTGTTCTCTAGGGTATCCCCTAGACAACTGAGTATAAGAAAAGTTTCCTAAGAGAGGCAGCTAAATTGTATGCCAGTAGCTATGCCATACAAATACCACACTCAGAGAGTCTTTGTAAGGGGATACTTTATTCTGAAGTTTCTTTCTTACCCCACAGAACATCAATTTCCATTTTTCTAAAGGGAGAGAAATCTCCAGTCATAAATGTTGCTGATAGAGTCCTGCATGCAGAAACTTACCCTAACTGGAATTTCAGCCTTAGATCTCAAGTTTGTAAGACTACTTGTGGAAGGAAAACCTCATTTAGGGAAAATATGTAGCACGGGAGTGGTACATTAAAACTACTCCCATGCTAATGTTTTTCAGAATATGGGCAAGACCCCCACTAATACCATTAGGCTTCACTTCATTTCCTCTCCTGTTGGAAATATGTCACAGAACCTCACATTGGTATTTATAAACCTAAATGTCTTGTGTCAACACTATCCTTTTATACTACAAGCTTTCTTCCTTCTAATGAAAAAAAAATTATTTCCTCCCCTCAGCATATGCTTTTACAGATGTAGCAATTTCCATATTTTCCTTCCTCTTAGCCACCCAACCTTTTTCTTCTCTCTTAAACGTCATCCTCCTATGTGAAAGGAAAGAAAAACATTTATTCATTTATTGATAAACCTGAATTGTCTTCAGTCTTACTCTCATCATTTGTGCAATGCCTGAAATCCTTACATTTTATTTACATATTTCTTATATTTCTATTTATTTATACTGAAAAAGCTTTAGGTCTCAATTTTATTTGCCATAGCCATATTGAAATTTTACTTTTGATTAGTTTTATAATATCTCTCTACTTTTTGACTTCTGGACTGTAGTTTTCTATGTTGATCAACTTTTTTTTGACTCCTTACAAGCTCTCTGCTCACTGTGTTAAGCATATGCTTGCTATTAATCTTTATCAGGTAGGAAAAAACCTGTTATGAGACATCAGGATGTGTTAAAAGATACATGAGAAGGTGCTTTTAAATTCCACGAAACAGCAGTAATGCAATCATATTATGAAGATCTGTATCCTGTCCTGCAAGCTGGACATTTTGGTGAGTAACAGAAGTTTTTGCACTTAATATATTTATGTTTCTTTTAAAAGTGGCCCATGAAGCCAAAAATGGAGAAGCAGAGGTACAGCTTGGGACAGGGAATATCTGACATTGTACAGGACAACCAACAACAAGTTCAGAAAATTTTGGTGAGACTGTCGACCTTAAAAATAAGATTTTAATTTATGTATCTTGTTGAACAGCAATTGTACCAGATTAAATCAAATGACTAGCCTAGCAGTCACTCTCTGACAGTGAACAAATGCGGCTGCCAAAGAAAGAGTATAAGAATTGGTTAACAATATATAGTATTTCCTCTAAAGTATTTCCTCCAAAGTATTTCCTCCATCACCAATCACTTGCAATATAGTTACTGCCTGAGCTAGAGGTAGCCAGTAGGCTTTTATTAATCCTCTCTGTATACCTATTCCACACACTTGCACACTTTCCCTTGAAGCAATATAAACATCCAGTATTTACGACATATTGTAGTAAAGAATTCCCCGTCTTAAATATACATTACTTAACTTGCCTCTACCACTGCCACAATATCCAAGTTCACTTTGAGTCTGAAATTCTGATTCAAGTGACTTGCCAAGAATCCTAAAAAGTTTTTTAAAGGGTCCTCGGTTTTTGATCGTTAGTCCCCAGGGCATTTCTTTATCCATGTTGCTGGCTGTCAGATTACAGCCATTATGCCTTGACAAGAAAAGAATTGATTTTGGAATAGGTGATGTGCTCTCCATTCTGCTAATGCTCCTCTATGAGCCGTGGTAGCATGCACCAAATGCACGTTGTTCTGCAGAGCAAAAATGTATTTACGCCACATACACCACAGCACTGAACTTCACAGAGTCTTGATGCTCACTGTCCCTTCCACACAGCTCAGCAGGAGATTTTGAAGTGTATAGTCCAGCCCATGTTCTCCATCTTGCAAGCTTCCCAGGGTATGTGGAATAGCTAAAACTTCACTACAGTGATAACACTACATCAGTAAGCGGTGAGCAGTTCCTAAAGTTGGAAGAGGACTTCCTGATTGTTTCCCAGGCTGGATGCTTGGGTGAACTTTTGGCCCTTGGTCAGTAAAAGCATTACCATATTATCTTCAAACACAACAACAGAGAAACATCCTAAAGAACAGTCTCTGTGTGATAAAAGTTTCAGGTGTTGCAATCTTTCACCTACTTTGTAAGATGTCTAACACTAAAATGAGTAGTAACTGTAACTCACTGTCCCTAACTGTCTGATATTGTGCTAATTTATTTCAGATACAAAGGCATCAGCGCTATGGCTTATCTTCCTTTTTTTATCGCACTACATTACATCCAAACATAATTTAGGCAAAGTTTCCTTTTTTAATTTCTTTTTATTATCCATATAGAAGGGCTCCCATGAAGTAGACAAGCACAGTTCACTAAATTGGAAAATCCTTATCAGTTTAGCCAAAGCTCAAGTCTTTATCTATTAGCAAGGCAAGCAGGCCTTTACATAATCTGGCAGTGGAGTTTCTGCCATTATAGTCACTATCTCAGCAGCTCTGTGTCAGTTCACTTCTTCCAGGTATTTGAAGCTTTGCAAAGTTAGAGTTAACATGGTCATGGCACCACTTCTTCAGATACCGGTATATGAAGTTTCCTATTCTCATTCCCTCTACTAACTCAAATAACATATCAGAACTTCTTACTGTTTACCAGGAACCAGTTACGTCTTAGATTTCTGACCTGCAAAATTTTTCAATTCCAGATGCCAGTCCTTTAAGTTGGCAAAAGCCAGAAACAGAAAACTGTTTTAAGTGGCAAAGTAAGTATCTTCTTTGTTAGTGTTGGAGAATGTGACAACAGCTCTTTTGCCCTAGCCTGGGAGCTTGGTATCTCTTAGGTGCAAACAAATCAAAAAATCAGCTATACCTTTGAAAAGATGTCAAACTCTGCATATGCCTGTTTTATTAAACACCTACAAATTTAGACATATCTGCCTAAGTAATTCTACCCATATGAATAAACTCTTCTAGAATTAATGTTTGGTGGTAGAAATATAGCTATTGTTTTTTTCACAACTCAGGTAGGTAAATTGTATGAAGTCAGTTTGCAAGAGCTGATAAAAGTCATTAGCACTTTGCATTGCCTCTGCTGATTCCATATATTGTAGCCACACATTTTTAAGCACAAGTAATTTTAAAAACACTGGCTAACTGAAATGACCTGAATAATAGCAGAGTCAATAGTGTAAGTGGAATAATTGCTCAATTTAGTATGTACTTCTACTTAGGCTCCTCAATCAATAAGATATCTGTGATTAAAAAAAAAAAAAAAAAGCATCTACCTCAGAGGTAATGAAAATAGAAGTAAGGTCTTACTAGGGATGGCTAGATTTGTGTTCTTAGGGGTCACTGAGAAATCTGTTTTGCTTGTGCAATAATACTGAAACATATTCTTTGCCATCTTTCAACTGTTCATTGTATTTCAAAGAAAAATAATTCAAAAAGACCCTCAAGGTCTACACTGAGAAGCATATAGAAGTGTCAGTAGGTACAGACTTGCCTTAACTATCAGCTTAATTTGACTTAGGTATTAGATTGGGATTCATTTAATCTAAAAGTCTAAATGTTAGCTATACTCCCACCCCAGTTGGAGAAAGAGAGGGGGATCTTCAAAGGACAGTTCAGCCAAATTATCTTACGACGGATTTGGCTCCCTGTGAAGATGCCTATCTCTTTCCATTGACTATAGAGGAAGCCTGAACAGCTGGTTTAAACTAAATGCCCAGCATGGCAAATTTTAAAGTTAGGAGAGATGAGACCCACTCCAGGTACAGGCAGGGACTGAGGGTCATCACTGTATGTCCTGTCCCATTAGTCCTTTACTCCAACAGTAATTACACTGATGTATTGGTACTGCTCAGAGTGAGTGAGGAGACTGGAATTTGGGCTGATGTTTAAAAATTATTGCAGAAGAGTCCTTGGGAAAGCTCTGATTTTGTACAGGTCAGTGGCAATTCTTGCCTGATCCTTCCAGAGGTGATGCAGAGTTATGCTGTCCATAACCCTACTCTGTGTCTAAACAGCACATTTCAGCCCCTGGGTAATAACAATAGCAGATGCTTATTATATTTAATTATTAACCATCAGCTCTTTGAACTTATCACCTTAGTCTCTCAGCACCTGCATGATGGATGGCAAAATTCCTGTAATTTCAACTTCCATCAGTCAGTAAGTAAAAGGTGAGCATCTGCTAGTGCTCACAAGTCCCCCAGGATATATACGACTATCATTATGATTGTTCCTAATGGTGTTTTACGCAAAATGAGTTAGGGTGAAAAAGGCATGCGAGGTTATTTTACACATATACAATGTCAAAGTATTTATTTTCCTGCATATGGCAACTTTTAAGTATAAATAGATAATACCAGTAGAACATTTATTATTGCATTTAATATTTATGCAGTGACATAAATTTACATGTCCTTTTAAATGGCTTTGCATTTTAGACTTGATAAAAAGCTCTAGTTAAAGAAAGGTAGGGAAGCTGTACTCTACCCTCCATTGCTATTTCCACAATTAAAGTTATGTCCACACCACAAAGTGAAGAAAATCATCTTTGAAACTGGAAACAAACAAGGCAGGTTCTTATAATGCCATAAGAAAGCTGGTAAATTCTGCTCAGGGGTAGGGCTTTCTAACTGAAACACAGGACCTACAAACATGGATATGTTGCCCTCAGGATTTGGGCTCCTAATACACATGCATTGGCATGAAACGCAGACGCGCTGCCTCAGTGCACCTCTTCATGTCAGAACACCTGTATCCTCCTTCACTCTGCCACAAGAACAAGATTGGAAAATACTCACAGCAGCAGCAGCCAAAGAGTCTCTTCCAGCCATCCACTTCCATCGAGTTCAGCCACAGGGGAAATTTGATTCTTATGTGCAATACATTAGCAACTTTATCACTTAAAATCTGATTTTCTCTCAAAGTATTTTCATAAATTAGGCCAGAATAATGAAGCAGTTAGCATCAGAGTCCTCTGGGAAGCTTTCAAGGCAACTACTGCCACGTTTCTCCCAAGGCTACCCCCCTAAAGAGATCTCACTGCTGAGAGAATATCATATTCCCTTACCTCATACATGATGTGAAAATTATCTAGAAAGTGGCATTACTTATATCTTGCAGGATTTGGTCATGAAGCTCGGAATTCGTGTGGCTCCAGAGCAAAATGGCAATGCAATGGCGTACTGGTACACCAGTGTTCCAAAAATCCGTCAAGTTGTAAAGAGCCACCCATCATGCCTGATAAAATAGGAATAAAATTCTCACTTAAAGTTTGAACAGTAATCTCTGAATATTCCACATAAGTCACTGCTGGGCATAGAACAGAACTGTGTGCTCTACTCCTGGTGGAGAGCTGGCATACAGGCACAAACACACACACAGAGCAAAGCTGAAGGTAAATTTCTGGTAAGAAAAAAGTTCAGCATCAGGAAAACAATTTTGCAGCCTTTTTCCTCCTCACATAAATGCATGAAACCTCTATGACTGCCCACCAGACATATAGATATGTAGAATCCATATTGAAAATTCATTATCGGTGAAGAATTTTTTAAGCACTTTAGTAAGTATATTGTTAAATGCATGGATAGTTATGGAGAACCTGATTTTTACATTCATAAGCATATGAAAAAAGTATTTTTTCTATTTATGAATTAGCAATTATTGTATATTATTATGTATGTTATTATTTATAACTTGTTATATCCACCATAACAAAAAAAATTTACAAATTCAGAAAATGAGGAGACAGCATCAGTGTTTCTTCAAGTGCTAAGAAGATGTTAATAAAAGTTGGGACTCAGGTAAGGACCTTCTTCAGAGAGAAAAAAGGACATCTCTATGTTTGAGACATTCTTAATTTCCCTGGTTTTTTGTGCCAGTTTTCTCCTGCAATTTCAGGAAGAGTTGAATGAGTCTCCAGTGGAGTTCCCCTCTCCCATTCAAGGACACCTCAGTGAGACGGAGGGCCTTTTGCACAATAACCACCCTGGGGGACCCCTGGCTGCAAAACTTCTGTTCTGTGTCTTGATAATGCAAATTTCTTCATCTCTAACAGGTTTTTTCTCCAGCTGCTGAAAGAGGAAAAGAGAATGCTTAAAAGCCTTTGTTGGCATTTTAGAAGGTCCCTACTAGTTACAGATCAATTAACTTTATGACAACATTTCAGGTTATGACATAGTCTTTCAGAAGTAACTTAAGGGTAATGCTCATTTTTTGTATGAATGTCTAGGGCAAGTCAGGCAGTTAAAAGACTGATTGTAACACAATAGTAAAAGTATATATCAGAGATACTCTGGGCAAGTGGAAGGATTATTTTTTTCAGATATAACTTCTGAAACTTCAAAAAGTGCCCATATGCTCTCATCAGTTACCCCATGTTGTAGCCAACTTTGAAAATCCCCTGTAAAAGTATTACGCACTGTAAAAAACTTATCAAATATCTATGTAATACAATAAAGCCATCCAACTCATAATTAATTTTGTTTAAAACAATATAAGTGATACTGAGATTATTGTCAGATCCATTTTGATTTTCATCAGCATAAAATCAAGAAAAAAAATGTTTTCTTCTTCTGCAGTATTTCAGTCACTCCTTGTCTTGTTTCTTACAAAAGAAGCTGAATGCAAGTGTCTGCTTTTGTGTTCTGTAGAGTGGTCCATGCATTTTAGAACCCAGAATCTGGAAGTTTTCAGAACATTCTGATTTTCTAATTTTATTTTTCCTGTGTTGCTCAGTTCTCTGAGGATTCCCAGGCAATCCAAATGTAATCTCCAAATAAGTGACAGTGAATCTAAATTTTTCCACAGCATAGTTGATGCTGCTAGATATCTCAGACTAACCAATGCTAAGTAGATAGATTTGCAGTTTAAAATTTAATAGATTTTTTTTGCAGTGTCTGACTGCATGATTTAAAAAGATCATTTTTTTCAGCAGTTTTTCTACCCATCTTTCTCTGCTAATGCTGAGTCAGAGAGTTCAGACAGTTTAATTGAAAATGGAATGACAAGTCTTTACAGCCTGATCGAAAACCAAGAGTCAGTGGGAAGACATCCATTGACTTCATCTAACTTTAGAAAGCTGTACCAAAAGCTTGATGTATATTCAAAGTATATTTATTAACATCATTTAAAATTCCATCCCAACTCCTGCTATCACACAATCTTAGCTAGACACAGAAACTGAGAGCTTCACCCTTTCCTGGCTAAGAAAGTAATCTTATTTTCCCTTGGTTTTGCTAACTTTATTTTTAGAAAAGTAATTATGTTACGGCAAGAAACATTTGCCTTTATTAAAAATAAAATCTCTCAGGCTTATTAAAAGTAACAACAGAGAGTAGCACACTAGTGATGGGGACCTGGTGCAAGAATTGAAATGAGGTCCTTTTCCAGCCAGCTGCCGTACCTGCATGCCCTTGCCCGCAGCCTGGGAACATCACTGCAATTATATTGCAAGCCCATTCAGTCGCTCACCACTGAACTGCAGATGCCCAATATTTATTTGCAATATCTGCATCCCAGATGTAAACGAGAAATAGAGCATTGGCCCTAACTGTGGTCGTTCTGGTGTGCAGAAGCAGCTTGAAGGGCCAACTCAGGACTAAAGCTGCATCTTATCTGTGCTATTTGTCCTCAAAATCAGCTCTTAGGCACTTGTAGTTAGTATTCCCTGAACAGAAATAGCTTGGTTTTTAACACAAATTCATGGCCTGCTTACTTGCTGCATAGATAAATTACCACTCTGGTGGGAGGGCCCATTTGAGCCCAGAGGAAAACTATACTTTGTCTGGGTATTGGGCTCTTGGGAGGCAGCTCTGCTCCCAGGTGGCATGGTTTGACTTTGGGCTCTCTGCTTCTACGTGATGTTGGACATCTGCATCATGGCATTCCTCCCAATCCCTATTAAAAGTGGGTCTTATACCCAGATGTCACCACAGGCCACTCATCAAATCAGTTGACAATATCACAATATACCTTTCCAGCAATTCCAGGTATCATTTGCCTCTTAGTTGTTGACCCATGGCCTGCACCCAGGCTCATTATGTCAGTTGTTGTGTGGTTCTGTTTGCTATGGCTTATCACACTCAGACCCTCTCTCCACTGCTCTTAGCCAAGGAAAGGCTGTGATAATCATGTGTCAGGCCTCCGCCTACCCCTCCTGCCATCTGGTAATTTTACATAGCCAACATCAGCAAAACCAAAAACCCAGTCTTCTTTCCTAGAACCTGGTAACTCTTGCTGATAAATTGCAGGTCTTTAAGAGAGACTCAAAGGTTTAGGCCATTCTCAGTACCAGAACCAATGCAGGCATAGCCATAAAATCTCTCTTTTTTTACCCCAAGAGGTAAATCTCTCTGATGAGCTAGAGGACTGCTGAGGCCTGAGAACTTCTACCTGGTCTTAATGCTTCTGTCTACTCCCTGTATGCACTGCCAAGCCCCCACTGCCATCTAGCTGAGACAGTCATTAGGCACATGGGAAGAGTCAAAATCAGGCAATCTAAAAGTCCTGCCACAGTGGCAGAGTTATCAGTAAGGGTGTTCAGTATCCTTCTGGTATTATAAAAGAGGTAAATGAGATCATGGCAAGAAGAAAGATAAGTAGGTTTATAAGAAACAAAGAAAAGGAAGAGAATTAAGCCAGATTTCCCTCAATTTTGACGAAAACCATCTCAATACAAATCATCTCGGCTTCACCATCTGAGGACTGACATAAAGTGAAACTGTCATTGTCCCATTTTCAACCAGTATAGCTAGATGACAATATGAAAAAAAAATGAATCCAATGTTATTAACAATACCATCCTTTTTTGTTTTGGTTTGGGTTTTTTTTGGTTTTTTTTTTATATATATATATATAGTTGTGGTACTTTATGTTATAGAACTACAGCTGTCCAAGGCTCTCCACAGGCAAACAGCTGCAAAGGGCTCAGCTGTAAGAGACTTTTGCAGAAAGTAAGGTTCTTCCTGACAGCATTGCTGGGTTTCTGTGGCCACTCTAGTTAACACCATTGTAGATATGGTTTCCTGTGCATCATTTCACACTGCTTATGACATGCTTATTTGAATTTTTTTTCCTTTGTGAAATAAGATAAAACAGAGGCGAGGTGAAAACATACTTTTGCGTACAGTCTATATGCGGCAGGGAATTGCCTTGATCCTTCTGTGGGTTTTTCCAATGCAAAATCCTGAGGCATCTTAGCAGCTAGAATTAAATAAACAGATGTTTTCCTGGTTTTATTTATGTGTACAATACAACTTCACTAATTTGTACCATTGCATGGGAAGACCCTTTGTAAATGAGAGAGTAAATGAACACTTTGCAGATCAGAATTTTATTCTTTTGTTTTCTAATTTTCATTTGTTTCCAGCTATTTGTAGTAGTACATCATTACATTGTTATGTTTATTTATATTAGTACTGTTGCTACCTCAGTAAAAGTTAGTTTAAAAAAAAAAAAAACAAACCCAATATTTTACTTAAATGGATATATTGTTGCCTAGAAATAGACAAGGACTAATTAGTGAAGGAATCTTTTCTAGTGCATAGGTCATTTTTACAAACCCATTAGGAAAATGAATGTTCAAAATTATGTTGTTCAGATGTCAAACAGACTAATAAATGTTTTGGAGAACAGCATGTAAAGTAATGTCATATTAATAATAGTATCTCTCAATAAATCTCTGTTACTAAATCTTTACTGGAATATAAGAAAGTGATAGGTAATGTTTTAGGCTGAAATCGTACTTCTTCAAACCACAATTTATTTTAGGAAATATCGACTCACATTTATACACCCATAAGCGAAATATTACAATCGTCCCCACTTTGGCCAACAGCTAGCATATCCAGTAGCCAATTTTTTAAGTTCCACAAAAATTATTTAGTCACTGAATTAGAAAGGTATTAAAAAACTGACTTACTATTTTTCTTTACTGACCTTTGCCTAACTAGAAAAAAATGTTTTTGCTCAATAATTACAGTTTTTGCATCCAAATTTGTATCCCCATTCATTTTTGTATGAAGCAGAAATGGTTGAATATACTGCCAATTCTCTGAACTATTCTGAGTGACACGACTGATATAAGAATAAGCTTATATTGATGTTCAGAGTGCCTCCATATAGCTGTACAGTCCATGTCCAGAAGATTTAAGAGACCTGCACTTCCCTCCTCTTTTAGTATAGGTTATCACCTTTGCAAAAGCCAGCAGAAGCTAGCATCTGTTGTCTGTTAGAGTTCACAGCCCAGCTTACTAAAGCAAATCAAAATTAATGGCAGTTAAAGCTAATATGTACACCTAGAACTTGGAGTGGCTTATGAAATGGCGTATGTTTGTCATTGCTACTTCTGCTATGGTCACAGTAGCCTCTGGTAAAAAAAGCAAAGGTGTATTTGAGGGCAATAACCTATTTATCATTTCACTAGTGGCCACCTGAAGGTACCCTTCAAGGTATGGAAGTCCAGAAAAAATTTTCAGATTTAGCTCTCTAGTTCACTTAAAATCAAGCCAATTGGTCTTTATGCTTGAATATTTTATTTTTTATGTATATATTCTATTAAATCATGTCTAAAGGCTATTGAAGTCTGAAGAATCTTTGAGGAAAGCATCTTCTTCAACACATGCTACACTTTTCTTCCTGTACTCCTATAAGCTCAGATAGCCTGGAAAACATAACTTCTGTACAAAGATTTATCAGGCCTCAAAAAAAAAAAAAAAAAAATTTTTAAGGCATTCAGCACAGATGAAAGTAAGTTCTATAAAAAGTGAATGCTTCGTGGGTTTAATAATGAGAAATATAAATCTCATCTCAAGGATAAAAAATCAGTTTCAGTTTGAAATTAGTCCAAGTTAACATTTACAACTTCTGAGTTAATCTCAAAAGATTTGAAGTTAAAGAAATCAGATTTATTTTAAAAAATATTACATTCAGAAATCAAGATGTTGCTTGAGTGAAGAATGCATAAACTATAACCATGGAGCTGAAACACTAGTAAGAACTCTAGACACTGTTTCATAGAAAGACTTACCGGCTATATTCAAACTATATTCTTAGGTAGTTCACGCAGTCACTATGACACTTGCAGACCAAATGCCTAGCCCTGGACCACCCTGCATTCTGTACATTCCTTTTTCAAATTCAGCTAAAGAATTTAAAGCTAAAAAGGAAAAATAAGATCAAACGCAACATATCAAATTCCATTGGATATACAATATTTGTTCTTATATCGACTGTATTAATTTGCACTTGGCTAAAATCTAACTTCTGTCTAAAAAATAGCTTCTAAAAATGTACACTGTCTTAATTTAATGACATCTACAGATGGAGAATCTGCTTGGCAGTTTCCTCCCATGATTAATCACTTTCTCTGTGCTTTAATTCTCTTTAGCATCTGCTTGGCACTACCTACCAGCCACTGGTTCTTGTTATGCGTCTCCTTGCTGAATGTCATATTTTCTCCCTTGCAAAAGAGTTATCCACTGTAGTTAAGTGCATCCTCTGTCTTTTCTGAATAAGTCAATAAGTGCAAGCTCTTTAAGTCTAAATGGTGGAGAGTTTTCCAGTTTTCAAATCAATTCTATGGCTCTTCCTAAGCTCTCGCCAGTTTTTCAAGCTGTCTAGAAGCATCCAGTCTTTGTTTCCTCAATGCATGTGAGCTATCTATTAGTCATCTACTTATCCCTCTTGGAACTGTATCAGAGTTCTGTACCATGGCACTGCCCTTCGGAACTGGGAAATCATGTTCTACCCCAAGATCATCACTTCCCAAAACTCATCTCACTTTTTAGTCCTACAAGATTGAATTTTAAAAACAAATTTCTGCATTTGTCAGGTTCGATATAACAACAACAATGTGCCCAGTTTACCAGCCAAGCTAGAGTGACCTGGTCTTACCATTATTTCTCATCCCACTCTTCCCTGTACTACTAACACTAATATAGTAGCACACCACTTCTATATTTCATCCTGGCAATTGTTTTTTCAGACCTGTTAGTCATCTAGTTGAAATCTATGTGTTATTGACACCATATACTGCTGCAGAGTTCTTTAGTTAGATACAAGGAAGTATTCACTTATCCACATTATCAGTCTAAAGATCTATATTTACCATTTTCAAACACAGTTACAATGTTATCACACAAATGAGTTTACTTTGATGAGACCTATTATCTGAAAAAACCCAGTGTTGACTGCCATTAATAATGTCCTTAGCTTTAAATACTTTATGAACTGAATCCTGTCTCATGTTTTCTGTTATTTTTCTGCACCTGGTGACATAATAATTTTGCATTCACACAGTAGTAACAATCTCATATATTCAAAATCTTCCAAGGACTCCCATATTTAATAAATATTAATACAATCAGTCCAGAGACAACCTCAGAAGTGTAGACTTCTTTAAAGTATTCCGTTGTAACTAATGAGCCAGAAAATACCTCATTCTGCTACATTATACTCATTTCTTTGCAAGCAAGCACTCATATTTGCTGAATACTTATGTCTTCTCTGTCTTCCCACTAATAATTTTGTCATTTCCTGTTAAGAATAGGATACACGTTTGTTTCTTCATCTTGAATAATTTCTTTCCTTTCCTACTATTTCCTGTGTTCCTGATGCATATTTTAAACTTTGACTGTGATTTTATGAAAGCAAGTTATTTCTTAAGTGTTTTTAGCTTCCCTCCCTCATTAATGTTCTGTATAAATTTCTACATTTTTGTGTTTAATATCCTTCCTTCTGGACTGTAATTTCTTTAGAGAATACAAAGAGGTTATACAGATATAAATATAAACTCTAACATTAGCCAAAGATAATTGGTGGAATGAAAGGAAGTGACAATCACTTTGTAGGACCAGTTTTGTGTCTTCCCAGCTGGGAGTAATTATCAGTGATTGGAGAAAAGGTTTAGAGACAAGGAGAAACATATCTCTGTTTCATCCATTTCCTTCAGATGCAGACTTTCCTCTGAGTCCAGGAGAGAACTTTCCATGGTGCCAGCTTCCTCTGGGGTTTTCAATCTTTCAGGTCCCAGTAGGCCTAGAGTAACTTCTCTTTCCTTCTTCAGCAGAGACTGATTCCTCTGTCTGAATCTGCTACAATTCTTACTTGAGTTCCCAAGGTGAAGTTTTCTGAATATCAAAAGCAAATCAAGTAGTTAATTGCAGGCCATACCTTTTATGCCACAAAAATATTCTACCAGAGTTCAGAAGCCTGATAGGACATTTCCATGAAAAGCCTGCACTTTACTCACGTGGGTAAATTATCAGTCTTTGTCTTCATCTGTATGCAGCTGAAACCTAGTCCGAGCCTCTCAGATTATGCCCATTACACCAGGGTACTTTCGTTTTACTTCCTAATTGGAAATCACACAGTAATGATGGTTAAATTCTGTGTAAGCATCTTCTCTTAGGAACAATCAGTGATTTCAAAGCAGTCCACTACTAGTAGAACTATGCTAAGAGAATTCAAACATCTATAAATATCCTATTGTCTTTGATTTTCTACTTTTTTTGGTAAAAAGAATGGATCTTCTCGTTTAAGAGATGCTGAGGACAACAGTAATAATATATTTCATTGCATTTCACAATTTCTGCTTGTGGATGTTCTCCTTTGTTTGTTCAAGATAAGAGTTCAAGAATCACCACACACTTCTGAATAAATATTCACTTTGGCTAGAACTGATATATAAATGTCTCCTCTATGACATCTGTCTAAATACTGGTCTAATTTACTAAATTTGAGCATTACAGATCACTGGAGAAAGTCTTGCCTAAAATGCAAAAGTGCTAAAATACTTCAAAAGAATCATACCTTGATGTCTTCATGACATTATATAAAATTATGTGTGGATAGTACTTTATAGTAATTATATTACAATATTCTGACTCTGTTTGCATAACTTAGTACTAGAATATGACTGATAACCTCTAAACACACAACCATCTTAATTTATTCCTGCCATTTGTTACTGTTATTCAATCCCTGCCTGCCACATCCATCCTGGTTTCAACAGGTTCTACTTTGAAGTTACAAAAAAGTCAGAGATAGGTAGGACACAGCAAAGTCAGATCACCAGAATACCTAATCTATGGGCATGTCACAGCAATGTGGAACACAGGGTGAAATACGTATAATATAGAGTAAGAAAGCCTCCATATACCATTCCCGAATTTAGAAAACTGAAGGATCTCACTAAAAAACAGATTTAAAGCAATACAGCTGTAAGATTTTCCATGTCTGTGCCTGTTCAAGTGCTTCTCAAATGAGCGTTCTGTAAATGGTATCCCCAGTCTGAGACTACAGGATGTAGGAATATTATAGTGCCTGTATTTAAATTTAAGAGTGCAGAGTTTTTTAATTATTCTGCACTGGGACTGGGAAGCAATTACAGTTCCATTTGGTGAATTTCCTTCTTAGATGGCATTACAACAGAGTATGGAAGCCTCAAGGTATTTTGACATGGAGGTTGTGGTTTCAAGTTTTTGTGACAGCTAGTCTTAGCGTTTTATTAACACTGACTGGATTTAGATATAAACTTTGGTGGGAATAACAGAAAGCTCCAGAGATGACTTGCCAATTGCTACAGAAAGTATTTTATATAATAATGGAAACCTATAATAATAGAAACAATTTCACAAAAAGACTTCTGTGCAACATGAAGCAATAGCTGCATTTCAGCTGCTGCATTAGCAACAAGTGAGTTAATTAATGTCTTTTTGAACTCCCATAAGGTGTTTAAGAGAGAGTGTTGGGTTGAAAAAGTCAGTAACATGCCTGAACCAAAAGTACTAGATAAGCCTTCCCTTTCTGAGGCCAGTTGAAGAGCAGCCTTTCTGTGGAGCTGTGGAGCAGAGGGAAGATCTCACTCTGCACTAAACTCCGAACTCTAGGTGCAATTCCTACTACTACTGCTTCCCCACCAGTGACGTCTGTCAAGGCTTTTACTCACTGCCTTCTGCTCCAGTTGAGATAATTTTTGAGGGGAAGATATCTGTCCAACTAGAATAGTTCTTAAGAGTGTTTATTTTTCTGATTTAATGAATGCAATGACAAAAAGAGAAAGAATTTACTAATTACCTGAGTAGAACATCACCACTTTCCATGATTCAGTATGTGACAGTTTACAGAGAACTCAAAAGTTCTTCCCAGATTTTTTTATGGAAAATCTTTCAGCCAGCCATTAGAAAGATACTCATTTCTGTAGTTTCATCTCCCATCACCTAGTTCCTCACCTTTGATTGCAATCCCTTGTACTTTTACACCTTATAAAAATTGTAAGCACCCTGGGGCACAAATAAGTCAGTTTAATTTGTCTATAAAGCACCTTTCTTTCCTAAAGCATTGAATGAATAATATATGATAATTTATAAAGAACGTATTTGCAAGTCAGAGGACTTGACAGCAGGCCAGTGAATTAAAAAGAAAGCAGAGTTAGAAAGACCTTCCTCCTTTAAGCCAAGCTCATCTTAGCGGCCAAGATACATTTTTTGCTTGTATTTGGTATGAGAATGCTGTCCCTTGGCAAAGTACTTCCTCCAAAGACGAGGAAGCTGGCTGCGTCATCTGAGCTTACACTGAGCTTTATGAACATTGTGTAGTGCACAACTAGGCTAACTAGGCCAGCAAGTGCATCCTTCAGAGAAATATGTAAAACTCAAATGTAGTCACATTTAAACTGCAGGAGTGGGAAGAAAACAGAACAATAGAATGGTACCAAATCTTTTTTTGTTATTTTTGCTAAGAGAAATGGTTACACAGTTAATGTGATGCGTATTAAACACTCCTCAAGTATTTTTTTATCAAACCTATGCTCAAAACAATCTGCTAACACACATTTACTCAGCACTGCTTCAACATTAACATGCTTTTCTCAGACTTTCTGCCCATTCTTCTGACTATACTTCACCAGACAACTCTTTTTTTAAAGCATGACAAGACAAAGTTCCCTTATTTCCATTGAAAAAGCACTAAATTTGTTGCAGAGACCATGTGTACAGTTCATGCTCTAAAGCTCCCATGTATCCAAAAAGCATGTCCCATAGAACTGATGAGTCATGTGAAGAGGCCATTTGTCCTGGATTTTTGGACACCCAATAGCCTACTCAGACCTATAAATTTTGATTGTAAGTACTTTAGGGCAAGAATCTGTCATTTTAATTCGTTGAGAAAGCACCATTCTTTCCTAAGGCAAGGTGTGAATAATACATGACAATTTAAAAAGGAGCTGTTTGCTACTATTACTGCTCCTGCAAAACTTCTAGATTCTCAGACAAATGACCGAAGCACTCTTAATGCACTCAGGCTATATTTTTAGGTCCAAGGAGAGGACATATCCTCTAAAATCCAGACTTATGACAAGCTAAATATTCAATGTTACCAAACAAAAATTCAATCTCAGGTTATTTGGTACTCTATTTAATGTCATGGGTTGTATAGGCAAAGAATTGCAGTTCTCCTTTTAATTTCTTATATAGTGCCTAAATCCTATTGAAAGCAAGGAGTTATATATCTAAATGCTTTTGTAGATTCAGAGATTTTCCCAGCTGGGAAGAAAACCCTGAAAATAAAATCCAACTTCAAAAAGCAAAGAAACTAAAAAGAGTGGAAAAGAAAAAATAAACCAAACCAAACAAACAAATAAACAAACAAAACCCAGAAAATAAAAAGCATATTAAATTAATCAATTAAAAAAGAAAAGAAAAAAAACCCCAAACCCAAAACATTAGCATATTGGTGTCTTAAATGTCTTCAGTTTTCTTATTTCTTCAGTAACCATCACCTCATTACTTAAAAGTACACTGCAAAAACCAGACATGCACGTGGCATGCGGTTTGAATTTTCATAACGCACGAATGATAATGCTGCAACTTGTAGATATTGGTAGAAATTGGTTACTAGAACGTCGTGTCTCTATGGGCCTGTACACATGTGCGTCTTCTAGAACATTGCTGTTTTTGTAAAGTGAGCTATTAGTGATTGCTATGATTAATCATGCTAATGAATAATTAAACATTGTTAATTATATGGATGTAATGTGGAATTGCAGAATAAGGAGTAGTGCATGTTGGAATATGTATAAAAAATAGACATAAACAGACCCCAGAGTGAGTAGAAAGAAGTAATCAACATCAACATCATTTTCCTCCTGGCAAAGAGGAGGAATAAAACTCCACAATTCACCTAGTTCACCTGGTGAAGAACTTTGAATGCTGATTATTCACCATGAAATCTTCCTTTCTTGTTGAGCACAGGAAGCATACCACCAGAGAAAGAGGTAGTTACTGGGAAGTTTGTGTATATATTTTTTACCTTTATTACTACATTAATGACCATAGTAATGGGATAATTCAGATTGTACCTGCTAATACCGTGCACTTAGACTAATAATAAATCTTTGATTAAACCATTATGGCTTTAATTTAAATTATGATTTCATATAGATGGTGTGGTTCTTTAGCCCAAATAAATTGTGCAGGTGTTTGGATTGGCTCTTAAATATGGGTGCACCAATGTTCACATCACGTCTATTTATGAACGGTCCCTGTTTTCATTATAAACCTTCGGAAAGGCTTGGATATCCTGTGTAATGCCCGGGGTTGTTTACAATATTCTGAGAGCTGAAAGTATCAGTATTTGTATGAAACACATGACAATAAAGAATTAGGAAAAGAATTTAATGAAAAGGCTTTTTTTTATTTAATTTTCTTTTAGGAGTGGGCTGTCAGACATCCATTTTATGCATGTTCAGATGAAACCATTTGTAAATCTGCTATCTAATCACTAAAAATAACAATCTCATTGTTCCAAGACACAGGAAAAGAAACAGTGGTGCTTCATTTGCTTAAGACAGTTCTCCAGAAGCCCCAAAGGACAGAGGTTCCAGAGAAGACATGTCCATCTCCGTGGATAAGAAGAAGAAGTATCTCCAGTTACATCTGCAAGCAGTCTCTACCCAGGCCTCCCAGAACAGCAGTGATCTGCAGCAAACAGGGTGTAGAAACAGAGGACTGAAAAGCATTGCTACTTCTAGGTAAGATGTTAAGTATAGGAAGGATATAGGAACTGTATGTTACTATTCTGCCTTTAACAAAAAAAAGTAAAAATAAAAATATGACAAGTTATTTTTTTATTCAACAGACATAGACAGACAACAGACAAAGACAACGCCTAGGAAGGTCCTTGTTGAAGCTGCAGTTGACAGCAGCAGCAAAAAAAGAGAGGAACAAGGTTGAACGTACCAACCCATTAAATAAAATTCAAATCACTCTAGCTGGGTTAAATAATGGAGTCTCTGAACTGGACCAAAAGACACTTTGCAAGAGATGGCACACAGGCTTGCCCACCAACACAACTCACTGTCACAGCTAGCAAAATACGGAGAGAAAGCCATGCGGCAAATGAACCCGCACGCGCTGGATATCACTAGTACGCTGCGAACGAAGTTAGCAGACTGTTGCCAAAGTCACTGTCAGGGGAATATCATTCCTAGTGACATATTTCTGAGACGTGTTACTAAGCTCCTTCTCTCTTTAATAATTACTTCCTTGCTTCATGTGAAGATTCAAAAATTGTGATTGGACAAATAAGGCAAATGTGTAAGACAGGTGTTTGGTATTCCTGGGCAGAGATTTGAGGATGGTTAGTTGTTTGTCAGCCAGAAACCTTGTTAATAGCAAGCAGGTTACAGTTTGAGTGTGTTCTGTCATGCTGTAAGCTAACACAAAAGTTTACATTTCCATTTCACAATTGGGCTTTAGCGGTAAATTATTTTAACATTCTTATTAAAATTCTATATTTTTACATATGTATAACTAGCTGGAAAGTTCTGCTTTTTGACACAAATTTTCTACGCTGGGTCTCAGCCCAAAGGTGAATATTTTTAATTTATTTTCTTTTTGGTAAATGTGAGCAAAATCAGCTCATTTCCTTTACCTATGCAAGGATTAAAAAATGTTCTACATAAAGAAGTTAGATGTTTTATGTATGCAGAAAGCAGCTGAACTTTAAAAGCTGAAACTTACCAAGTTGATACAGAGGATTAGTCTCCAGGCAAAAATGAAATATTAACAAAATAAAAGTAAAAATTGACTAAAACCAATTATGCATTGTGTTACTTAGTTACTTGTTGCAAATTCATTTATTAATTCTGACTTTGCTGATTAGCTTATAATTGCGTTGCTATTTATCTGTATTCAGAATCACATGTATGACACTGATCTTGCATAGCAGTACTGATCTGCTTGGTACCAGTACTTTCATCTGGTTCATATTTACAGCAAAGTATGTACCTAAATAAACTGTGAATTCCAGCAATAATGTTAGTGTTCTAACCGCAATTATTATCCTTCCTCCTTCAGAAGAGAAAATATGAGATTTGGAAGGCTTTGCATCCCTTACAGTGTGCTGGCAGCTACCTCTGGGCACTACTGTGACCTTTCATCATAGGTAGAATTGTTAAATTTCACCACAACACTGTGGGTTTGGGAAACTGCATGGATCTAGAAAAATTTATTTGCTAGTGCAGGTAGAAAATTAGCATCTTACTGAAAAGAGAAAGCGAGGATTTAAAAGAGATGATTCTCACCATCTTCCCTACGCATAGAATTAAGATTAAGGAATTAAGAGCAGAGCAGTGGCATAAAGTATACCGAAATTCTTTGGTAGCCACTGGAGCACTGAAATTTAAGGACTAAATTTAAAACAGATGAAAAAATGGCAGACATAGAGCACTTGTCCAAGAACAACATGAGCACAGACTTGGCCAGTGACGAAGGGTATGTTTGTGGCCTACAGAAACCTGACCAAGGATCTCCTGCACTCTAGCCAAAGGACCTACTCATCCCTGTTCTTTCACTTACTTTCACCTAGAGGCTCTTCTCCAGCTCTACAAGACGTCCACGCAGACTGCTGTTTCGTCCCCATAAGATTTTTACTAAACATGGCCTCAGGCAGGTGGACCTTCCTGTCACTATGAAGAGAGTGTTTTCACCTTCTCTTCTCTTTCATTAATCTTCCCATTTCTCTGAAATAGATTTGCCCTTGAAGGTTTGCCACAGGTAGTGGTGTTCTATGCAGAGGTCTTTGTGCACGCTGGGTTGTTTCTTATGCAATATCCAGTGTACACAATATGAAAGACGTAAGGCTCCCACTCTTTAAAACACCATCTATGAATGTGTCTCCACACAGAAATGTTCTTGCCTGCAATGTACACTTCCACACTAACATGTAACTTAAGATCTGTCCTTTTATCTTTAACAAGTCTTTACAGAACTGAGGGAACAAACTTACTGGGACACAAGGACAAGCATTATGGGATAAACTGAACTGTCCAACCCAGTGTGCATTTAGACAGATATAAACAAGAAAATAAGTTTTAGGTTCAGAGAAGTCACCAGAAAATACTATATGCTTGAGTCGACATTGCAAAACAAGTTTTAGATTCTGCTAAAAATCACCTCACCATTTTTTCCAAAAGTGTCCTGCCTCACAATCATCTGTTAATTCATTCTTGAATGTCTTCATTTCATTTACATAACACAGGCCTTGTCACAGTGTGAAGTTACCTAAAATAGTTATTATGTCTTTGGGCAAAAAAAGGCAGACAACAGCAGAAAGAAAAGACTGTGAGCATTTAGATCTCCTACTGAGACAGAGATTATATGTCTGGTTTCCTAAATATCCAGAGCAAGACTAGGCTAAAGCAATAGTGCTTTGAGACCTTCCTAATTTTGCCTGATGCCTTCCAACTTACATGCCTGATATCAATACTGAGTTTACCCCAGTGGGTTTAATTTCACTCACTGTCACCATTCTTGGTGGAAGCAGGCTGAAGCATTCACATTCTTGACTCTATTTCTGACTTAACGATTTTTCCAAGGTTATGCATTATAAGCAGTTTCAAAAGTGGATTTTAAATTTACATGCCTTGATTTCGTGTTGCTTCTACAAGGGTCTGCAGGCAGATGCAGGAAATTCAGCCTGCTTATAATTCTATAACTATATATTATACATATATATGATACAAATGATAAAAAGATATTAATAGTTTAGAAAAAGCTGGCTTTAGTCATTCTCCTTTCCCAGAAGTGAAGTATGTCTAATAACTCTTGCCTTTCTCACAAAGGTATTGTAAGACTTAATTAATTAATGTTTGTAAAGTACTTTGAGATCCCTGTATTATTAAGTGTCCTGCTAGTCCACTTCTCTTAGTGACTCAATACTGCCAGAAGCTGTATCTCCTGCCAATTACCAACAGGCAAGCAGCCAAAAGAGCAGTGACAGATACAGAACCTGTACTGAGAAAGCTCGAACAAGGAAACTTATCAAAGTAAATAGTCCAGAGCAAGGGACAGAAAGGGAAAGAAGACAAAATGAGGATGAGGGAGGAGCTAAGCCCATTCTCTATCCACTTTCACACTACAGATGAACTTTTTCTCTACCACCTTTCTCCTCTTGCTTGCCCTTTTTCTCTGAGATTTATTGGTACGTTATAATCCCTTTCCTTCCACCTTCTGCCTCAGAATGCTGTCAGGGGCCCTTTTGGGGAGTTGAGTAGGATGCTGTTAGTTAGACTCACTGGCATTTAAATCCCAGCTTTGCCACTTGCTTGCTAGAGGGGCTCTTTCTCTTTCCTAGCCTGTGTTCACCTAGGCCAAATCCAAAGCTCACTGAAGTCATTGACAGTCTATCCCTTGATTAGGGAGGATTAGGTCTCTGTGCACTCTGTGGTGTTGCTATAATTAATTCAATAGCGCCTGTAGAACCCTCTGGAAAAAAAATAGAAATAAATTGCTATCCCAGAAGAAACCAGAATTACTATTTTCTGGAGAGCTGACTGCAGATTTGGTCTTTTGTCACCAAACTGGGCACGCAACAGCAATGCCAGTGCAGGGCACTGTGCCGGTCCCAGGGCAGTGGGGGACAAGTCACAATTGCATTTCAGTTAACAGGGTTCAGAATTTGTTTCATCAAAAGTACCTTGACAAATGCATTACTGTTTATGGATGGCTGGTTCCATGTCCCGTAGTAGACAAGACAGGTAGTAAGACAGGGCTTATCTCTCAGCACATACTAATGAGGCTGTCCTGTCTGCAGCTCCCTGTGCCCAGATGCTGTACGTGGATGGAGTCCCACTGGGATTCTTTGTGGGTGCAGTCGCAGTCAGTTGCAAAATCACAGTGTAACTATCAACTTTGCCGGAGAAATCCAGGAATGAGTATCAAAGGTAAATGACACGTTGCTTTGCTGATAAGGAAGGATTCCACCTCCCACACTAATTGTAAATACAATAATATATTACTGTGCTCACTTTTGCCTAACCCCTAAACATTCAACAATTTTGGGTACAGATACATGGTAGGGTGTGTTCAACTACTTCAAACAATTTCAAAAGTCTACGGAGACTGCCAAATCTCAGAGACCATGCCCCCATACTTGTGGCATCAGCAGGCAGCACAGCAGGGCCCCAGATCTATCTTAGCCAATAGATTTCCCTCCTACAGAAGTAACGTTGCCTCTCTCTGCAAAATGACGCTAGCACTGCATTGAGCTGCTGCCACTCCTTCAAGCATCTCAAAGGCTGTCAGGAAGCAGTCTGGCAATGACTGCTGCTCGCCCATTTGCCCAGGAAAGTGAGCGGCATGGGTTGCCCTGCAGCTTTAGACTTGTCCAGAGAAAGGACAAGTGATCATCACCTCCTCTAAATGCCTCAAACATTATAACATGGATTACTCGGTCTCAGCAGACTTCAAAAAGCCTTTGTCATCCATCAGAAGCGGCTTCGTCCTTCCCCACGTGCCAAGCAGTGCTGTTGTTTTGTAATGAACAGCTTCCATCAGAGTGCTCAATTTCTCATCCTGTCTGACTCTGCTGATCATTCTCGTAATTAAGTCTCTTTTGATTCTCTTTGGCAGTGCACCATCTGCACAAGAAGGCACACCTGGAAAGCAGTTTTCCTCTGGTTTTGCTATCCTTGATTAAACTCTGTTTTAAAGCAGAGAACCTTAATCAAAAGAATTGCCTGACTGGAGGTAGCTGTGCCTGTCTCACTTTTGTCACAGTTTCCCTCTGAAGGCTGCAGGATTTGGATTTGCATAACAATTTCCAAAAAAAAAAAGGTCCACTGCGGAGGGGTAATATTTTCAGAGGATTTTGCTCTTAAGAAAAAAATCCAATGGAATGAATTAAAAAGGAAAATAATAGGGTACCATAGGCATTTCATAGGTTTCAGTAGTAATTACTATAAAATCCTATAGAATTTCTAAGAAAAACATTTGCTTTTTTTCTTTTATAACTCACAAGAATCTCATTCCTGAGTGAGTTCAAGAAAATGTAAAAGGAAATATTCATCTTTTAATGAAGAGCAAGCTTAAAGTGATGCTACCCCCATAATTTTAGGAACCAGAGGCCAGGTCAGTGCTGCACCTCATATGAGGCACAATGCAGCTAGGTAGCATGAGGGAAAAAGAGAGAGAGATCTTTTATATTCTGCTTTCTTTTATGAGGGAGGTTAGGATCAACAAAACTTTTATGGTGTTTATTCTGTGTTGAATCAAATGCCAAAGGGAAGACCCATGCAGACTCACAGGTATCTATGAAAACACACAGGCATATATTCCAAACAGGTTCCAATGCCTTCTTCCAGTCCATTCCCGAAAAAAACTACACTTCCTTGCCAGCCTAACATCAAGCCCCATGCTGGTGCTCCTAGCTTATTACAGGTCTCTAATGGCTTCTGGTAGAGCGTAACAAAGCTCTGAGTCCCTGTACCTGTTAACAAAATGACAAGCTGCTTCCTGTCTCTGATCTCCCATCATGACCTCTGCACTGTGTAGAAAAGACAAGAAACTTTCTCTTTGTCATGTGAAAACTTTTTCCCTGGTCATTTACAGTGCCCAAAAGCAACGCGATAGAAAGGTTGAGACAGGAGCCAACAGGTATAAAAATAAAAACTGGGGAAAAAAAATAAAAGAACAGTTTCTGAAGTGAGCAAATTACACAGAAAGGGGTGTTTTCTAAGTTTGCAAATAGTTGGTACCAACCAGTTTGAGCTGCTTAACAGCAGTGATACAGCTTTAAAAAGCAACAATAAAAAAGCACTTAGTTTACTAAATAATACACTTTTTTTATCCTTGATGAAAGGCTGCTTCTTATCACACAGATATCAAGGCGAGCCACCTAATGGCACTAATTTCAAACCCTGCTGCTGTAATGTTTAGTGCATGGGATACAAATTACAATGGATTCAAAACAGTTAGTGGTACATTTAAAAGAGGAATAATACTGAAATGCCAATTTATTAGCTTCTGAAGTATGTGTGCGAATTTTCATAAAATGTCTGCTAAGAACTGGCAAGAATCTGTAACACTGATAGCTTGGGCTGGGCAAGGCTTAGAAATAAAAGTAAGTACCTGAAAGACTTGTCACATTCTCAATGGGGGTTCTGCTATTTACATGGTTTGTAGTTCACATTTATAGCAGTGTGGGTTGCTTTTTATTTCTCCCACTTTGCATCCTTTCACTGCAGTTATCTGTTCATTCAGCAAACAGGTTTCAACTAAAGCTTCCTTGACCTGATTTATATCTTAGAAAATGTACCTGTAACAAGCACAATTGAATGCCCAACTCACACTTTTACCTCTGACACTATTTCTTTTCTTCACCCTTTCCTGGCCAAGTCTCAATACACTCTTTCCCTTGCTAAGCTCACATAAACAGAACAACATGCTCACTAATAAATGGGTTTTTCTAGTAGCTTGTTCCTGTAGAAGAGAAGTAACTACAGATCAGAATGATCTGCTTACTAATAAATGGCTTTCTCTAATTTCTTCTTTCTGTGGACAAAAAGGAAGTAAATACAGATCCACTGTTTTCACAATACTGACTCACACAGGTATTCTTTTTGTTATAGCAAGCACAAGCTGGACTTAGTTTTGAAATTTATCACTGCTTCACTCCCACCAAAATCATGGCAGTGGCATTTCTAGTACCACATCTTCTAATCCTGCTATGAAACTCGGCAATACGCAAAAGACCAATTCCTTCTTTATGTTATCACTGCTGTGCAAACAACTGTGCAATGGTGCTAGGAAAAAATGTGGCAGGCACATTTATTACCCATAGATAACGGAAAGTATTTTGTGTGCCTATGGCTGTTGTAACCTTTCATGCAAAATTGTTTAAAGACTTAAAGTAAGCTGTATAAAGAACATCTCTTCATTTGGTTTACTTACCATAACAGGAATGCTTATAGTTATCTGGAGCTTTTTGTTTGCATACATTGCTAACTAGCAACTGTGAAAATCATTTTGCATACATCAGACTTTACATAGGGTATATTATTGACACATAAATAATAAAGCTGCACAGACATCAGTTTCTGTGAAGGCCTTTCATATAAGAAAGCTGTTAAGAAGGCCATCTCCTCTGAGTTGTTCCATCATGTGTTCTCCATTCTCCCCAACAGAAGGCTTCAGCCAACATGGAACACAGTTATCACTGGGCCTTGTGACCAGAGGATACCTCCTTTACTCATGTACAGCTATTTTTCCTAACAAAGCGTAGTGATCCTGGCCAGGAGGAGACCATCGTACCTTAAGGAGGTAGTGATCCATATCAGTTAACCTGAGCAAGTGCAGACCTGTGCTGCGCTGTGCTGTGCCTCCAGCACCAGACTTCTGCTGTGCTGCTGAAATCTCCTGGTTGTGGGACAACCACAGCCAGCTTTTCACAACAGAGGACTCTGTGGGCAGCTCCTGCTCTGCACCCACAACTACGCCACCCCCATGGCCTTGCCTTTAACAAACAGTGCAGCAGGAAGTTCTCATGAGAACATCCCTTTTGATTGATATGAGAAATGATGAATAAAGTTGTTTTTTTGTAATAAAATCATATATTAGCTCAAATGACCAAAAAGGGGAAAATGTCTTCATGGATGAGATCTGCCCAGTGGGCCATGGGAAAACCCATGTATAGTCCACCCAATGCTGCACAAACGTGGGGTGCCCAGCATCTGAAACAATGTAAAATTCACTCATTCTCTATGTCCCTCTTCTCATTCTCTTCTATTAAAGCAGATGTTTTATTAAGTTTTTTGTTGTTGGGTCTTTCTTATTGAGATCCAGAAAGAATCCTCTCTCTCCCTTTCTCTCAACCCCCTCCCCTGGTGCAGAGCACTGGGAGTCATGTTAACTAAAACACAGTAGACCATACATTCTGCATGTAAGAAGACAGAAAGGAGCGAGAAGAGTTCAAAGTGATTCTGGTGCTGCTGGTATATGGTTAGGCTTTACTCAGTGGCAGCAGCATAACACCAGGCATTCACTGAACTTAATATTGCAGAGGTCAGTGGTTCATGTTTAATGACTGATAGAAAAAATACTTTGAATGGGATACAGCTACTTACAAAAATTTCTACACTTAGATGTTTAAAATATGTTTCTACTTGTGATCCAGTAGTCTGAACTTCGTAACAGAGGAAAGAGATCTAGAAAATACATTCACCAAATTCTAGAGAACCACTCAGTTCACTGACGCAGTCAGCAGCTCTCAATTTAGGTGCCTTGTGCCCTGTGCCATCTGACATGTCCTAAGATATCAGGGACGTCCAAGTGGACATAGCAGATACAAGGAGATAAAAACTTTTCTGACAGATTGGAGCTCAGCTGGAGGTCAGAGTGTGTTGAACCACCCTCAAACATTGTTCTTATTTTACCATTAATTTGTGGAATAGATTCAGAGAACAAGAGACACACAAGCACCGTGTTCACCTGCACAATGATGTGTTTGAAACAGACAGAAGTAAAGAGTTGTTAGGGATCCCCTCAAAAAAAGCATGAGTTTCTGAGGAAATAGTTCAATACTGTGGTTTTGCCTGCAAAATCATAGGACATTATTTTCCTCTATTTCACTTCTCTTTTCATAGCATATTAATTCTCAACTTGACATTTGCTGCATGAACACTTGATTCAGAGTTAAGAAAACAGCTTAACAAGGAGAAGAGATATGCAAAATTAAAGGTTATTTATATCATCCCTAGCAAAGCCACTTAGATGCTTAAAGACTGTTAAAACTGATCTGAATCTTAAAATTTTTTTAATGCTACATTCAAAGATGTTCTAGCCAGAATCTTGCTCCATTAAAGAAGCGTTACTAACTTTGGTAATGTAAGATCTGAGAAAAACAGTGAATAAAGGTGCTGTTGGTAAGAGGGAAAAGGGAGGGCAGAAAACAGTTAATTACTTCCCTCACCAACATTGTTTTCATATCTGGGGGAAGCTGAGCATTTGGGACTGGTGAAGATGCAAGGACGGATCTGTGGAACTAAACCTATTGACACTGAAATTACATAATAGTGGTCTGGACATATAAACCCCGAGAAACAAAGTTTACTTTCTTCCTCA
>VXBL01003180.1:145687-197055 GCA_013400195.1 Aramus guarauna
TGGTTCCCTCTCGAGGGGGGGGGGGGGGGGGGGGGTGAAGTAAACCAAAAGAATTTTCTATATTTTTTGCATCAGACTTCATGACATTTTTCTTGAAAACGTTAAAAGAAATGCTGAGAATGGAAAAGAGATAGTTTGAGTTTCACCATCTAAACCAACATAAAACAGAATATTTTAGCTTTCGAAAGGCAATCTGATTGCCTTCAATTGTGGTCCACAAAACCTATATTTTTGTGGAAACAAAAAAGCTTTTTTTTTTTCCCCTAAGTCATTACTCATCAAAAAAGTCATACTCAACACAGTCTAATTAGACAAAGATGTAACTCTGTGGTAGAATAAGTTATTGAGCAGAATAAGCTTTTAATTTAAATTTGAGCCTTACTATCTTCAG
The DNA here is from genome assembly GCA_013400195.1 of Aramus guarauna. Lineage (NCBI taxonomy): Eukaryota > Metazoa > Chordata > Aves > Gruiformes > Aramidae > Aramus > Aramus guarauna. Next base: position 146,079 of record VXBL01003180.1, read on the forward strand.
TGGGCAAATACCCAGTTATTTCCCCATTCCCAGCTTCAGAGTGTCTCCTGCTGATCTTGTCACAGCTCTAAGTACAACTCTTATTAGAATTTCATGCATGGTGTTCAACCTGGTCCCCTGAAGAGAGAGTATATCAATGCAGTATCTCATCGCCTATGAGATTGCCAGGCTATTCAGCTGTCACTCCCTAATACCTTCTGAAACCATTGATCAACTTCAAGCAAACTTGTAAAAAAAGTCACTAAATGAAAGTTTTAATGATCAGGTTTATAAAAAACAGGTAGTCAGGTAGACATGAAACACTCTTCATGAAGTCTATGTCAAAAAAGGAGCTTCAATGAAGAGCTACATCTTGAAATTTTGAAAGAGCTCTAATTTGTTCTGGTGAACTGAATGCCTATTAGAAGCTATTCTGGTTTTGTTTCGTCCAGAAGGAATCAAGTTCACAGACTATGCAATGCAAACCAAAGCATGGTAAGTGGGGATAATGTGAGATTAGCTTTAGAAGCTCCTGATCCTACAGTGCACCCAGGAAACCCAATCACAGACAAAACCCAGAGGAAACCCATCCTACTAGTTCTACTGCTGTTTGCTCTATTGCAGCAAATGAGACTGCAAGTGATTTTCTCTTTCCAGCATTTCTTGCTAAACATTTAGGGATGAACAGAAATTCATTGACCGTGGAAGCACTAAGGTACCAGTGGGAACTCACCAGAGAGTTAACTTGTTCCTTCTGCATGAAATCAGATTATCAAGTAAGGATAATAAGAATTAAACAATATGGCACAGGACACCATCTGGAAAAATACAGAGACAGGAATACTAACCCTGCCATGCTTTTTCCTCCAAATGAAGTGGCACATGACAAGAGTAGAAAATGAAGAATGAACATATTATTCCTAAAGCAGGACTATCGGGAAGATGAATTAATAAAGGAAGTGATTGGATATTCAGATACATATTTAAAATTGTGGAAATTTATCCCAAAGCTACAAACATTTAGAAGATTGATGTCAATATAAAGCATCATCAGATTTTTCAGAAGCAGAATATTACAGTTAATAAGCTGCACTGGTGGCAGTCAAATCAGGAGCTTTTTTTGACTTTCTCCTATGCATTTGATATAGAGGGGTGACTAACCCACAAGCCAATGACTGTGCCCTTCAAAGCAGGCTCTGGCCTCACCCTTATACAGAGGCTTTTCTTGCCCTGAGGTACTGATTTAATACCAAATATGTTCTAAAACATAATGCTCACACTTTTAAAAAGGTTAATGTTAATGGTAGTGGCTACTTAATTGGCCTAGCTTGCCTGCTGTGTCCACTGTCCCTCTAATAGAAGACATGAGAAGTAACGATGCCTTGCAGTCAAATGGTCAGGCAAGATAAAAAACAATTTCCAGCAAACAGCCATTTATACTGAGGAGAAAATGAGAGAAAAGCTAGGGAGACAGACTGACAGCTCAAAGGCTCATCAGACAATGAACTTTTAGCATATGGCAAGAAGCTGAAGGAAGCCGTGAGGTAAAATAGTAAAGACTGCAATCAGTTTTGGGGCTGCTTTAACATATTTTGTTGTTGTTGCTGTTATTTTCTACAGTAAATAGAAGCTGGTGTTTTTCTTGGCAGATTTCACCTTCATTGGTAATTCAATGTAAGTGACATTATAAAGCCATAATATGAAACAAAGCCAATATGCATTAATGGTTTAAACTTCAAAAAGATCATTAATAACTTAAGTAATCCTTGAATTAATGAGCTGGAGTCTGCAGACACTCTTTGCTGTTTCTTGTCCTGTTCCTTAATGCTGAATTGTTGGACAAGAAAGATTTGTTTTCTAAGTGCAAATCACATTGAATGACTTTATCACGCTCCATCCTCCCCAGTGCAGTTGAAGCTAATGGCTTCTTCCATGTTCTACTTAGATTTGATAGCAAAAAACTGCACAAAAGCTGAAAATACCATATAAATATATACTTTGTAATAAAATGCATTAATTATAATATAGTTGTAATTAGAATGGATTAAGAGTAAAGAAAGGCAGTTCAAAATATTTTTAAACAACTGGTAGTAGGTTTTTCACTATGAAGGAGAATAATTCCAGCTGAATTTCAGCAAATATATACTTTATGTAACAGGATTCTTAAAACCGTCCTGTGACAAGACAACAAGGTAGCTGGAATAATTCATACATTACTTTGAACATCAAATTGCATCAGATGGTGATGTCATTACAGATATAAAAAAATTAGTCATATTCTAGTTACAGAGTAATTATACTGCAGATGACATATGCCGATGAAAAAGTTATAACTGAAAATGTCATGAACACTAGCCCCCCATTATTTCATTTGCAGGTCTCAATTTTGCTATTTGTCTTCCAGATAAAATGCATATTTTCCAATTTCTTGTGCAATGTAGAAAAAAAGGAAGGGTCATCTTTGTCATTTGTAGGCATTATCTAATGAGACAAATACAAGTAATGCAGAGGAATGTCGAAAGATTAGTTTCATCTGATGCCAAGGTTTTCTTGGTTGTCTTCAGAGATTCAGAAGGAAGTATTCCCTGCAACCGCTCAGAAAGGGAAAGCGTTTTTCCCTTACCGCAGCAGCTGCCACCTTTTCAGCCTAACAGCGAAACCAGCACTGAAGCTGCAGGTTTGATACCTCGAGACTACTGAATGGCCAGAGTAAATTGACTCGATATGGTTTATTAGCAGCAGTGAAGCAGCACAGTAAGCATTCATTCTATTCAACACAATAATAAGTCTTTTACGTTTATTTGGTGGAGATATTATTTAAATCTCTCACTTACAGTGGCTTTTCCGCCGTGACTACAAATGCTTTTGTGGGAAATTCTGACTACTTGAACAAGGATGAAATACTGGCAGAGTACACAAAGAATATAAGCATCCGGTCAGGAAGATTGTAGCAGTTATTCATTTGGGGTTCTGACAGAAGCAAGTAATCCGACATGCTACAATTTTTACTGTGGCTTTTTTTTTTTCTGTGTGACAAGCAGCATGCAGAAAAATAAGCAGGATATTGGCAATATATCTCAGTATTCAGTAGAACAGCTAGTCCCTTCTATTTCCATTAGAGTTTGACTTTGGTGGGGTTACATTGATTTATTCCAACTGACAATAAAGTCCTTTAGACTTTAACAATTGTTATAGATGTAAATTTGAAAGCTAGAAACTGCCAGTGCTGGTTGGCTGGACATGGATTGGTGGCCTCCATTTCTTAGCACATCATGGATTTTTGGTGAGTCCTTTATTTTTTTATTTAAATAAAGGTAGACTTTGATTTTTTCCTTAGGGCTTGTTTAATGCTGCTGTACTGATTGGTCCTCAGTAAACAAAGATGGAATAAGGATAAAGTGAGCAGTGGCTGTGCCGTGACACAGTATGACAGAAGCACTCTTTGTCTTTATCTCTCTACAGACTGGAGATGATTAGGAAACTGCTATTTCAGCCTTTCATCTACCTCACTGTGACCCAAACACTGCAAGATTAATATTCTGGGGTTTCTTGAGATGTTTGCATTATAAAATGTGACTTCCCCAACTGAATTACTTTCAGTTTTCAGAATATGATATCCTTGAACTTTTTGACACACCTGAAAATTTCTACAGAAATAGATTTCTTTGTTCCTCATTTGAATCAAGATACAAAGACACTTTGTAACATTTGTGTACATGAGTGTAGTATGTATCTGTGTGCATGTGTGAGCATATATACATGCACACATAGAAAACATCTGAGTAGCTCTGATATGAAAATGATGGCAAATAAGATACCAGAACATTGGAAAGCAAACAGGAGGAAAAATCATGTTGCATTACATACCTGGATCCATAATCATAAATCCACAAGACCCTATAGGTCACAAGGCCTCATAAGGTCATGTAGTCCAGCTCTTTCACTCAAAGCCTGGAAGTTAGATGGAACTTCAAGATTAAATGAGGTTGGTCCAAGTTACATCATCTTAACATCATGTATTGAAATAAAAAAATGAATATGGGAAAACTTAAAAAGGCCACCTACTCCATCGCCCTGTGCTGAGGCAGTGTTAGCTCTATCACTTTGATCCATGCTTCTCTAACATGCTTTTGGAGAACATCTATAGAAAGATTTCTACTGTTTGTCCACCTTATTTCAATAATTGACTGTCCATACACTTAGAATGGAAAAAAATCCTGTTACTCAAAATTAAGATTTTAGAGCTCTGTTTCGTTATTTTTGTCCTTCTCCAGTAGTATTCAAGCATAAGAAGCTCATGCTGTCATTTTAAAATAGATCTTAAAGTTACACTATATTCAGTAGGAATCCAAAACCTACTTACTTCAGCCTACCTACAATTGTAGCCAAATATATTAAAAAGACAGAAACTCAAAAATCCAGCTTCAGAAATACCAGAAATAATGCTATTTTGTCAATGTAGGAACTGATTTTACAGACTTTTATGTAAGTCATCCATACTGTCATTACAACTTGTAATACTCAACAAAACTGACAGTTGGCCATTGACCCAAGAATTCCAACCAGAACCACTGAAAGACTGGAAGAATTACTTTTCCCACTATGATTCTTCCTTAATTCTTAGAACTGTTTGTAAATGACTGGAATCAGTTGAAAGAATAACCACTTCACATCTTAGAGCATAAAAAGGGCTGAAATGGAGTCCAGTAAATGGTTTCCAGCCCTGAATCAAAACTCTTTTTTAAGACTCTAAACAAGAATTGGGAGCCATTAAAAAACAGACCATAAATTCCTTGTAAAAATAGAACAAAATATAATTTAAAATTAGAATTGTGAAATTCTTAACATTTACAGCAAAAATAATATATGAAAACTGAAAAAAAGAAAAAGAGAACCAACAGCAAGGGGATTTTTACTGTATAGCATTATGTTTAGCACCCTGAAGAAAAATTTTGTGGTGGTGACTATTCAGCCTGTTAATAGAAGTACTACAGTTGCATCTGATAGCTCCATGCAACAGGTTTATACTGTTACATGCAAACACCTGTTTTGTATGTGCAGAAACAGGCGTATGAGTGTTCATGCCTCTGTAAGTTTGCCATTTATTACATGAATAGCAGAAGATGGATTTTACTGTCCCATTAAAAAAAATGTTAACCCACTATAGCATGAAAATATAATATATCTGAAAAAATGAAACTAATTTCTCCCTTCACCTACCCAAAGTAAAACTTATAACCAGTCCAATTTTTTTTTTCCACATCAATGAATCCTAACTTTTAAAATAAAACAAATAGTATTTTTGAATAAAATTCACATAGAGTGTATTCGTGGTTGTTACACAAATGTTTGGTCTGTCATAGTGTTTGAAACCTGTTTTAGAACTTTGCCAAAATATATTCTTGTTGATACCTAAAACTGATCTTAGTCCTTCAACCAAACTTTTCTTTGCTATTTATCACTATAATCCACCAGCTCCGGTCACATCTTCGGCAGTTTTAGTTCCACGAAAACAAACCCTATGTGCAATGATTCACAAATGTCTGCACAGTGATAAGGCTGAGAAGAAGACTACTAAGAAGCTCCCTACCTCCATGGGGTACAAAATAGGAGCAGAGTCTTTCTGCTTCACCTTTGGTGTCCCTTTCCCTGTCACATTATGTCATAACACCCTGCTGCACAGAGTGCTTTCCTCACCTTTTTCTTAGGACGGTGACAATATATTTCACTTTTAGGAAATTTTCAGTATAAGGCTAAGCGAGGCAGCCCCCAAACTAGATATTCCCCAGCTTTTATAGAATATGAACAAACAAACTTCCCCCAATATTATGTTTAAGAGTGAATCTGGTATGGAACACTAAGATGTGGGGTTATCTCATTTCATGAATAAATTACAAATAAAGATGACGTGTCCCTCACAAACTTGATCTAATGTGAGCCAGCAGCAAAGGACATTGCATTCTCCCCACTGCCTTTCAGCCCCAGAAGAGGATCTACATCTTATTTCCTTGGCTTTCACACACAGAATATTACACTGGAGGTTGTAGGTGCCCCATCGTCTACTCCCAACACATATAAACATACACAACTTGACAGAAATCCTCAAGTCAGCCTTACATTATTGAATAATCATACTCTCCTTTTTTCAATCTCTGCATCTTCCCAGTGACTTCAAGCTCTGTGGGTTTGATTTTTAAAAGTCGTATTCCTTCCAGAGGTTTTTTTTTCCCCAATGTTTTCTACTCTGTAGCTTGCCCACTGAAGCTTTGTGCTGTGCTGTTACTCCCTCACCTGATCTTTCAGTTCATTGCAGGTTGCTCATTTTTTAACATCTCCTGGCTAAACCGGGGTCTCCCATTAAGAGTCTAACACATCCCAGTTGCTGTGACCACAAAAGACAAGCCAAACTGCTTCCAAATCATAAAGAGACACTTTATTTGAGGTTTTAAAGGGAAATACAAGTTACTAATGAAGGTTTCGGAACCATCAGAAGCACGTTGAGCAGATGCCTGCTGCTTATGTAAAGATTTACATGTAAAGCTGCCTGAAAATGTTTGATTTGCCTTAAGTAGCTTTTAAAAAAATCCAGAAAGTAGTTTTTTAATGTTCTCAGATTTTTAAGCATAACTGAAACATTAAGAGGGTTTGGGGATTCTTGTTGTTTTGTGGGGTTTTTTTTTTCAAAAGAAAAAAAAAAAGCTTAAAAAATGGCAAAGAAAATTTCAAAGACTTTTTTCTCCAGTTTTTATCAAGAAATTTCATGGAAATTAAAATAATTTCTGACAAGGTCTACTTATAAGAAACCAGGTGCATACATCTTTTTTTAATATATATTTGTAATTATCATTATGTATTACCATATTACATTTATTCATAAAATCACTGCATGATCTGAGGAATGAAAGCCGCTTAGCCCTTTGAAGAGTTTCAAGTAATAAGATATTTAATGAAAAAGCAAAGTATCAGCAGTCTGACATCCAGTGCAAACACATGCCAGACATATACTCTCCTCCAAGGCAGATTTAGGTTAGAGAGGCCCTAGAATATCACAGCAGTTCTTTGCTAGCTACATTAATATAGAGTGAGGTGATATTTCTTTTGAATATCACTCTCTAAAAATAAATGTTTTGTGATTTTCATTAAATGGTGATTTACCAATACCATGGTAATACCTCACCAGTGAGAGCAGGACTGGAGTCAGTGCAGACCACATCTGTTTTTAAAAGCTGTACTTTTGTTCCTTAATCCTGTATTCAGGGAATACTGCAAGTTCTGATAATCAGCCTGCTATTTCACTCAGACTTTGTTGTTATAAATGTATTAACTTTTTCATAAAGCAATCTGTATTTGCAATTAATCAAGTGAGTTGTCTCTTTAAGATAGTAGCCTAGCAACTCCCCGAAACCAGGGGAAGTCCCAGTTGGTGCTGCAGACCAACTTAATTGTTATCTCAAGCCTGATCTAACTCGTAGGAGTGTCTCAAAGCATCTTTCTGATTAAAAGGTAGGAGAGAAAAAAGTTTGGTGTAAGCTGAAAAAGCAGTTACCTGTAGATGAATATTCTTTAGGTGCATGTGAGCTAAAGAATTTTTCAGGGGGCAGCTAATGTTTTTGTCTAGAAATTAATACAGATTTCTTTTGCATTTCCAAGCAAAGCCAACAACGAAGAAAAATAGGGGTTTTTTTCTTGTTTTGCTTCATCTCGAAACTAACCACTCATTCAAATGGAGCAAAAGTACAATGCTGGAAACATAAAAAAGTACTTTCTAGGTGAGCTGAACTGAGTGTCAATCCACCTTAGTGGATTATATTGAATTCATCTCAAGATGTCTATATTCCCAACTCCATGCAAGACTAAAGACTACGAAAATGGTTACACAGCCATCCTTGTATCAACAGAGCCACAGGAGCAAATGAAATCCCAGGAACAGAGATCTATCAAGGTCTCACTTTTGCACACACATTGCGCACAGGTACATTGCATGCTTCATTACTTGTAATGTCTTCTTTCAAGTTTAAGACAGAATTCTGCTTCCTCTCCCCTTTATAGAAACACAAAATGTTGTACGCTACAATGAACACCAGTAAATACGCTTATTTCTTCTGGGACAACAATTACTGCTAGCAGGTAATGGTCAACAACATACAAAACAGGCGTCTCTGCCTGTCCCTTCCCTGAATGTAAGTCTAAAGCTTTTTAGCATGTTCAACAAGATGGACGTAATCTGTGTCTGTGCAGACAATTCAAAGGATCAGAGCAGGGGAAAGTTTTCTTAATTTTTCAGTTTGCTTTCTCTGAGCATCTGACAATGGTCAAAAGCTTCAAGCTATGCAGGGCTAGTTTTAAACTTTCAATTTAACTTCTGTTTATGGTGACTAACCCGAAGATGAGTTTGTCACTTGCATAAAATCATTTTTGTTGTGCACCTGAATATTCAGCCAAGCACCAGCTGAAACTCCTTTTCTGAAATCTCCTTATATTCATTACTAGAGAAGCAGAACAGTTCTGATTCAAATTGCTGAAAGGATTTAATTTAAATCAATACACGTGGCTTCAGGGCTTTCTGTCTGGGGTCAAGGATAAAGATTGTTGCAAGTAATAGTAATTCTCTACCAAAGACAGAGCCACTGAATGTTGAGAGGCCTAGATGACAGATTTCTATAATAACCTAAATTTACATGGTCTATATGAAGCTGAGGATGTTTTTCTTCTTTCAGTACAACCTGATTATGAAAATACCACCCACTACACAATCACAGAATCACAGAATGGTTTGTGTTGGAAGGGCCCTCTCAAAGATCATCTAGTTCCAACCCCCCTGCCATGGGCAGGGACACCCTCCACCAGACCAGGTTGCCCAAAACCTCATCCAACCTGACCTTGAACACTTCCAGGGAGGGGACATCCACAGCTTCCCTGGGAAACCTGTTCCAGTGCCTCACCACCCTCACAGTGAAGAATTTCTTCCTAATATCTAATCTAAATCTGCCCTCCTTCAGTTTAAACCCATTACCCCTTTTCCTGTCACTACATGCCCTTGTAAGCAGTCCCTCTCCAGCTTTCATCCTTTAAACTTACCGAGTTACAGAGATTATAATATGTGGCCAAGCGCTTACATTATTCTTGGAAGCGATGAAGTCAAAATTATTTTTAAAAAAATTTAATCCCTTTTTTATCTTTTCAAATGACTGGCTAAAAAGTCAAATTCTATAAATCCCAGTTCAACCATCTGTGGATTAATATCATTACTACCTCTTGCTACTTTACTCCCAGTGTGTTCTCTCTGTCTTCCTGTTCTCCTTCCAGGTGTTATACTGCTAAAGACCAATGGACTGTTCATTGAGCCAAAAAGCAGATTTTTTTATGTCATTTTTAAAACATTTCTTCAGAAAAGCTGGATAAGGCTCAGTGTTCTTTGCACAGAAATCAAAGACAGTTCTCCCAAACTGCAAATAGTCAATGACTGATTCAGATCCTAAAGCATGAAGATTTATAAGGGACAGGAATCAATACGGTGCAGTTGAAAGGAGTGGGAGTAATAAGAACTGAGTTAAATTTAAGAGAGAAAGGGCTGACAGAGGATGCTTGCCTACCTGCTATCTTCACCTTTGCAATTCACTTCCCAGCCTAGACCTGAAGAGTTCTACAGGTAGAAGGCTTTCAGGCTTGTACTCACATACATAGGGTTCAGATAACTGAACAAAGATGAGCACGTATGATGTAGAAGAATCAGGCCAAACTTGACATATTTGGTATCTTACTTGCTTACATGCTATAGGAATAAGATTATATTTATTCTACAGAATTAAACTATTCTATATATGCAAAGCATAGCATGGTCTCCTGATTATATCCAAAAGAAATATGGATATTTGGGCTTTAATATAAAGTTCTAATATTTCCTAAAAATCGTCCTAGTCTGTCAATCTCAATCATACCTATTAGAATGCTGCTATGCTCCTGTGAGTAGCGTAAGTTAAATATGCTTCATGGAGATGAACAGGGAAGCATTTTGTTTCATCAGTTTTGAGTACCTGTCATCTACCTGCACTATATCACCCATGTACAATTTTGTTTTCTAAGACAGGTTATACAGTAGCTTTAAGAGAACAAAAGTTCTCATCCTTGTGCTATGAATAGCACGGAACCTCTCACTCTTGAATTGAGTCATCAGGGACACAAGGACAGCTGCCGTCCTTGCAAGCTAGAAGATATTCCAACAACTTCTGCATAGTTGCTCTGTTTAGTGGTAGCTTTCTTCAGGAGCTCGAGGGTCTGTTTCCTAGTTTGGTATCATCTGCCATGACGTGTGACAGAAATTTACCAACCTTTTTACACAACATATTAATCTATCAATTTCCAGATGTCCAGCAGCCCAGGCTGCCATGAGTCTGGAAATGTCAAACAAGACAGTGAGTCTCTATCCAAATATGTCCAACCAATTATACCGTGAATTTGTCACATTCTATTTACTATATTTACATATTATATTTACTAAACATGGCTAGATCAAAAGGCATATAGACGGTATGCCCAAGCCATCACTGGTCTGTATCACAAGAAGGTATCGGTTTTCGGCAAAGCTGCTAAGGGATGCCATCTGAACAATGCTTCCATAGGAAGATACAGAAGTTGTTATGGGACCATAATCTTTGATTCTTGGATATCTAATTTCAGATGAGAATGGAGGAGTATAGTACACTCCAGAATAGCCAAAAATTTTAGGCTTTGTAACCATTTACCAACCTGAAAGTAAATATCAGCACAATTTACCTACTTTGTTTTCTAAATTCATTAGAGAAACCAGTGTTTAAAAGAATGTTAGGAACGGTTATCAGGCTGTGGCTTGCAATGCAATGCTAAGAAGTCCACAAATAGTCCATTCATGTGCTGCTCCTATAACATTTACAATTAAAATTTTGATAACTAAGATATCACAGTAGTTTCAAGGGCTGACAGTGATCTGTAGCTCCTCACCAGTAGTTCTGGTTAAGGAATCACTAGCTTGGAAACTGAGCTAATCTATCATCTAGAAATACTGCTTTTCAGATTGGGTTTAAAACACTGATAGGTCAGCATGGTATGCTTTCACCCCCTGTTCTGCAGATAATTAGAAGACTTTCATCTGATGGAAGCTGACATTTCAGCATTTTGTAAGAACAACATGTTCTACGGATGTACATCTAAAAAGGTGATTTACATTATGAGTGCAATGGTAACAGCAAAACAAGTCCCTTGGGTTGTGAGGAGGGGAAAAGTTCTCACCTAACGCATGGCTGGAATAATAAAGAATTAAAGTCTATAGAATCCGGATTTTTATTCTGTTTATTATTATTTTTTTTTTTAAGAATTAGTCTACTGTTGAATCATTATAATAAAAATAAACATGTACTTGTGTTCTTGAATCCACAGACTCAAGCAGTGATAAGGGTTGTTTAATGGAGTCAGTACTGGTATTGATCGCTCATTGCTTAAAAAGGAACTTGCAGGTTAATCAGATCTGCAAGTGTCTTTCTCATTATTTACATTGCTGAAGAGGATTAAATATTAGGGAGAAAGACCAAGGTTTGCTTTGCCAGATAAATAAAAATCAATTTTTTGTCGTTAGTAAATGTGTTAAATGTAGCAAGGTAACAAATCCCGCAGCCCTCTTGAGGATGATTTTTCAAGACAGAACAGTCTCTGAAAGGCAGTAAAGACATGGCTGTGAACACAGTACTATGTAGGAGGTATTGCTCACTCCCTCTTCTGGTTAATTCTTCTGTTAACCTCATTTCCAAATCTGATTTTTCATGTAATGTGTGATATTAATCTCCACAGGGGATGGACAATTACACACAGCTGTTTCTTCCTTTAATCTTGTTTCCAATTCATAGCTTGGACATTTCTTATGCAAATTGTTTGCGTTCATGACATTCAGGTTCTCTAACAGATCTGGAGACAGCTAATGAGACTGGATGTAGATCTTGACGAGTTTCTATAATGCTGAACACCTTCACATATTGTTTTGCAGCTGTATTTGTGCATTCCATATCCTTGTGTGTTTACATCCCTCTGACTACTTGCAACACGGACTGTTGTACTGCTGATAGCCAAAGTTTCTTGGCAAACTCTTTTGCCAAATTCCAGCAAGTGCAGTACCAAGTACCATGTTCAATACTAACATCCCCTGGCTTTGTACTAGGCTGCAAAGGACACAGATTTATAGATTAGGGAGAGTTGAACCTGATGTGAAGCAAAGTTGTAAGCAAAATGATATTCATGTTTAAGTCTGCGTTCTCTAAAAATGTCCTACTACCTATGCCAGAAACATTTTTCCTCTGTCTTCCCAGATGGGCAGAATATGGATAGGCACCAGTTGTATGACAATAGATTCTTCCTCCTCCCATAGTGGGATCTAGTTTTGCAGTAAGGGGTACACAACATTTCCATGCCAGTGTAACAGCAGAACAGGTTCTTATCTCACTCAATTGCCTGACAGACAATGCAAGTCAGAGAGCACATCTTATCAGCATTATGTTTGTTTACTTCTGTGTGTCCATATATTGTATAAATATCTGAGTCCATTTGGCTGAGATTAGAATGGAAGAATCGACAAAGTGACATGGGTGAAATGCAGCTTGCAGTTTGATTGTGTGTGGAATAGGTTTCATTTTTAAGTATCTGAATAAAACAGATTGCAAGGAGAAAACAAGGTGCTTGTTCTGCAGTTCGTGAGCTCAATTTATTTCCTGAATTGGAAGCAGGAGGAGGATTCACCTTTTTTTAATTGGTAATAATTGAGCAAAGACCGTTGGGTTGCAACGCTGAGGAGGCTGGACTACGTTGTAGCAAACAGCTTCATGTCTCACTGCCAGAAGTTAAGGATATTCAGTACCTTACAAGACTAGGACCATAATCCACCAACATCCACAAACAGTCAGTACAAGCAAATATATTTTTAAAATAATATTCATATACATAAATATATTTAAAACTTCTCTTTCTCCTGCATTTTACACATGAGAATTATCTAGGTCAGTACCTGACCTTACAGTAAAAACAATAATTTCTGTGATTTACCTCAGCTGTCCTATTCTTCTTCCAGACTTCCAGCTCCATCAAGATCTTAACTCTTTCCTTCCTTCAACACAAAGCTAATTTTTCTCATGTTCCAAGTTCTGTGACATAGAAATGTCTTCTAAAAACTCCTGGAGACTATACGGCTCCAGATTTTCTTCTGTAGTGTTAGACACATGCTGTCAGGATGCTGCGTGCACTATACCCAACGTGGGGGTTTGCCTGCCTTTCCTGGACCCACAGCCGCCTGTGGGTCCCATACTCAGGCCTGCCCGGCTCCCCTCGTTTGGGTGCGATGGGACTGTGCCCCTGCCTGCCTTGGTGTGACCCTTGGCTCCCAGGTCCCCCTCCCTCAGGAAGCAGATGGCCCTTGCTGCTCCTGGACACACCTTTAAGGGCAAAAGGGCTCAAACTATCAGTTTTGAATAGTCTAAAGCCAGAGCTGCTTGGATGAATGGCTTTGGATTGTTTGTATTAGGCATCAGTCTACTCACTTCCAACTTGTGGATGTTAATCTTTTTATCTTAAAAATTGATTAGTTAGCAATCTACCTATTACGCACACTATCATGAGATCACCATGCTGCTGAGTCTCCAGTTTGGACAGCAATGTCTCACCAAGAGCTGCTTTTAACACGTTAGATCAATTTCCTCTGTTAAAATACAGGAGAAAAACAACTCATCAGCTGTGGATGTTTTGCTGATTTCCTGTTTCTGAAAATATATTGCACCTGTCCAGAAGAAATTAAAATTAATTTAATTTTATGAATTCAATTAAAAGGATTCATAGTATGTCATTGTTTTTGCACTGTAATCTTTTTTATAAGAATAGGTTGTTAATACTGCAGTCCTCCTGCAAGTTTCCTCTGATGCCTCACTTTTATTCTGTGCCAGACATTGGTACTATCTGATCTTTTCAAGCAAAAGTGTTTACTGCCTCAGCCCGTTAAACAGTTTCTCATTAAAATGGCTCCCATCACTTCCTTCTTCCTACAAGTACTGTAGTTCTGCCTGGAGCTTGCACAGGTCATGGCAAGGGCAGGAGGTATCTTATGGCTCCTAGGTACCTCTGAATGAGCTGATTTTCAAGCTCCTCTTAATTACTTAGGGTAGCCACGATGCCTCACCCCTGCTCAATGTAGTGCTAGAGTAGGAAATCCACCTTGTTCTGGTGATCCTCACAAAGTCACAAGTCACAGTGTGCTGTTGTGACGCTAGGCTGAGGCTGCATATTGGCCTGCATTAATTAGTAAAAGCATAATCAGCAGGCTGAGGGAAGTGATTATTTCCCTCTATTCAGCCCTCAGAAGGTCACACTTGGAGTCCTGTATCCGGGTTTGGCCTCGTCAGTGGAAATGTGGTATCAACAGCTAGGAGAGAGTCAGTAGAGGGTCCTTACTATGGTGGGAGTGCTGGAGCACACAGGCATACGGGGCCAAGGAAGCTGGGTTTTGTTTAGCCTCATGAGGAGACAATGGAAGGTGAACTATTGCTGCTGTGCAGAAAAAAGCTGAAGCTCAGGGAAACTCTCATCCTGCAGCATTCTTAGTCGGGGAGAAGTAATAATCATGAAGTCTTTGTGGTCATGTTACTTTATCAATGAGTGGTGAAAAAATAGTTAAGGTTTTAGCTTTGGTTTCCTGTTATCAAGAAGAATTGTTGCCGTAGTTTACTTTCACACACAAACACATTTTCTCACACTTTTCCTATGCTTCCAAGAAAAAACATTGAGGAGTAAAGTTCTTACTTTGAATAGTTAGTGGTAGCAGTGCATAGAAAATGCCAGCAAACAGCTGGACAGCTTAGAAAGCATGGAGTTTACAACAATAGAGATTGCATACGGCTTGTGTCATAGCACAGTACAACGGAGCACAGCATGACAAGTGATTACTGAATCCAGTCTCAGAAACAGGAGCGTTACTTCAGCCTAGGCAGAATAGCCAAATGACACAGCACAGCGCAACCGGTGCAGATACAGCAGAACATATTCTCAAATTAAAAATTTCCTCATGGCTGTTTTCTAGATTAAGTAAGCATATTCTTCATCATCACATACTCTGTTAACGTGCATTTCTACAGATATCTTTGTCAAAAATTGTGCAAAAGAAACATTATAGGATAATGTGTCCCTATGGAAATTACTAGAATGAAGATCAACAATTTACTTAAAAAAAAAGTTGTTAATATTATATTGGTATAAGAATAGAGTAATTTAGCTGACATTTTTATTTGTGAACTATTGGGAATTTGCATCCTCAAAATTATGAAGAGAATTTGATTTCTTGTCCTAACCTACCTGAAATCAACGGTCTTCATAACAGCAGGTAATGCATATTATATGGCTGTAGTATGTTAAGGGCATTTTGCTTTCCCTAAGGAGTATCACCATGCAAGGTTTCTCCAAATAAAATCTGCAGGTACAGACTGAAGCCTAGCAGCAAAGCAGCTGAACAGAATGCAACAGCCAAGGCTTTTCCTCATCCTAGGCAGTCTGTTGGGTTTCCTCTTCAGAATTCTACATTGCAGTCGACACATTTTCCTACTCTCCAGATCCTTCATGACACCTGCTACAGTGACTCACTTAGCATTCCCCAGGATTTTTCATAACACTTGAAAACAGAACAGGTTAGAGAAAGTACCCTGCCAGGTTCTGTTCCTGCCAGGTTCCGTTCCCTAAGATTCTCTCGCCTGAAAATAAACACATTTTCCCCAACCAATTGTGTCATTTCTGAAATGCTGAGAAGAAAATACAGAGATTCTAATAATCCTACTGCTCTGTTTACCAACTAGAGGAAAGAGGATAGGAAAAAAAAAAACCAAACACACTTGATTTTGTGGAAATACAGCACATTAAAAAATTCTGTGAATCATATTCAGCATGAAGGTGTGGGAGCTGAGCAGGTTCTGATCTGAACATGGTTCAGCAATTAAATGGCTGGCTGTAAACAGCAGTTCTTGCTATGTCTTTAACTAAATTCCACTCTTTCTGGGTAGTGCTTCTTTTAATTTTGGTTTATTTATTTTTCATTCACAGCACATTTCTGTTCTGCCTCTGGTTCAAGGATACGATCACTGCAGGTATACTGTAGCACTCTAATTGTTGGTTAGCCAAACTGATTTATGGAGCAGCTTTCCTTTTCCTTTCCCACTGCTTGCAATGTAATATAAAAAGGAAATATAAAATGGAGTCATAAAATAATTGATTCACTGACATGTACTAGCAAATGAACTCACAGTTCAAAAAGGCAGAGGAGCAGAACAGATGATTGTCACATCTAACAGTGACAAATGCCATTTAACTGTTCTGAAATGAAGTTAATATTGAGTGTTACTTTCACAGCAGATGAGGAATATGACAATGCCAATGGGTTGTCTTCTTCTGAATCTGTTAATCCATTTCATGCCTCTTGACTGACACATTGTTTTGAGATAATGGGTGACAGCTGATACTATAGTTCTTATTTCATATTGGTGGTGTTTGGTTTTTTTAAACAAAGAAAAATTCCATTGTTCGTCTCTTCTTAAGAGATTCAGCACTCCAGATGGCTCTGTCATACTTTCAGTGCTTGCATAGTAGGAAGTAAATGGCTTTAGAATTTGTATTCTACAGAGGGCACTGGATGGCTTTCAGATTTAGTCCACAGGATTATATTTTATGGCACTGTCTGAGATTGTGTGCAGAGAATGGCATTTAAACCAAATTATGAATAATTGACAAATTCACAGCAGAAATTAATCAGGCCACTGGCTTTTGGGATCAGCAACAAGTTCCAGTGGGTCCTTCATCAACTGAGTCAAATGGTCATCTTCATTCCAAACCTGAATTATTGCAGAAATCTGAAGATACCAAACAGGCGCTACATTACCCTGTTTTCTAACGATGATCTCCATTATGTAAACATTATAACATTTACATAACATTATCTGTTATGTAAAGATGTGGAATAGCCTGGCCATCCACAAAGTCACACTCCAGTGGTCTTGCTTGTCTCTTGCCCCGTCTTGAAGAGAACTTCAGCAGTCATTTGAGTTGCACCCACCAAACACTACCACACCTTACACAAAGGGTGCAGAATTCCCAGTTACCACTGCCTCTATCCAGATACCAAACTCATCAATAGAACCACATGCTTACTTCAAAAGCAAAAGTGGGAAACAGAACAAGCTAGAAATTAGCTAGAAACAGCTAAAAATTAGTTTTCCCTGTCTTGCAAGCAAATATGACCATTATGATCCTAATTGATGGGGAACAATCACTAGATAGCTCCTTGCAAAATTCAGAATGCAAACCTACTGCTTACTTAAAATGAAACTGCATGTCACAGGATGGGAAAAATTGCCTTTTCTTGATACTTCTGAGCTGCTAGTGTTTCTACCAGTGTCCTCATTTTTAAGCTATTTAATCAAACCACAATAAGATGCTCCTTAATATCACCACCTTGCAAAAAATGATACCACGCTTTGCTGCTCATTCTGGCCTACACTCAAATTAAAGCTGCCTGCTCCAACAGGTAAGTATATCGTATGTCTTACAACTTTAACCTGATACTGCAAGCTGTTCCATATGGGCATAATATCTATCTGTACTGAACAGGCTGTAGGATCAGGACTCTTTCTGGGTTAGAAATCAGCTACAAACCGTTTAATATATTCTTCCAGTGTAATCATCATTTATTTTTACCACAGATTTTTCCTTCAAATGTAGTGGATCCTAGATCCTATTTGTCTAAATAACTTTTAATGGATCAGTCAGCATCCACTTCCTACTTTTGTCTCCTTGGAAGATATGCAGAAGGGTAACGAATCACTGGTAATGCAATGGGATTATGGGAATATTTTTAAAATTAATTAATACAGCTAACATAAGCTGCAATTTATTAATTTTTTCAAGAATAATAAAGTTTGAGATGAATCACTATTATATTAATGGGACTTTCTAAATATTTTAAGCAATAAAAACCATCAGTCTCAGAATCAGTGAAGTAAAAAAAATCCACATTCATTTTTCAAGCACAGTAGAGGTTTTTCTTTTAGCTTTTGACCAATTTGAAATGCTTATATGGAGTCTATTTAAATTTAAGATTAAGGTTTGTGTTCTGCTTTTATTCTCTATAACCATCACTGCCATTCTAATTGCACTTAGATTTTGGCATATACCAGGGTTTATGTCTCAGAAATTAAACCCTTTTAATAAAATAAAAATGTTTGCAAAATTGAAATACATTTAAAGAATTACTACAAATCTCTGTATGAAATCACAGTGGAATTTGAATGAAATTTTACTTCTTATGCACTCTTCCTCTGGTAAAACTCCATTTCTGAAAAATTGCCCTTGAAGACATCACTTAATAACTTTGACTTCTAATCCAGTCCCCATTCTATTAAAAACTGGGTAGTTTTTTCTCTTTTTATCCTAAGAAGCATTGGATACTGTGATGCATCTGCATAAGTAGTTTGCAATCAAGATCCACAATAATTACTACTGATGTGTTTTCACTAATGTTAGTAGAAGTGCAGGCACATATAGATATATATATAGGGGATAGATATACTCTGGCGTCATATAGCCAGATAGATAGCCTCTGGCTATCATAGAAACAGCATCGCATACTTCCTAATTTTCTGAACTCCTATGAAGAATATTCTCTAGGATGTCTTGTTTTCAATAGAGAACATTTAGACCAATTTCAAAAGTTCACTAGGTCCTTAAGCTGTAAAATGTCAATAGTCAGAGATAAGAGCAGACATCTGTCCAGCCTGCTCCACAAACAGCACAGAATAGATGGAGATCAATGTACAATAAATGTCTCCTTGTCCTAATATGTAGTTGGAGCCCTCCCTGTTCAAAACCCAAAGCCCTATGTTAGCGTTTTGATCCTACTTGTTTCATTTTGGTCCTAATGCGAAAGTGAAATGTGTATGATACTACTTCAATTTCCATCATTTTTTCTCCTTCATGATATCTCAAGTCTAAGCACGTGACAAGGAATTTGAAACAGCATCGCAAGGTTTCTTAAAACAGTATCCTTCAAAGGCTGGCCATCAGTTAATGCCTGGCAGCTCAATCAATATAAGATTGCATCAAGAACCTCTTTCCTGCAGGAGGTCAGTAGAAATGTCTGCTCTGAATGGCTAACTAAAAACTTCTACTTATCTCATTACGTGCAGAAACACACTAACTATGATTTTATATCTTCGCTTGACTGGTGGAGTCATGATCAAAACTCTAATTGTACAGCCTCAGAACTGCCAGCAGCACCTCATTTCTCCCCTACACATGCACCCTTTTTTGTTTTTCCTTTCTGCCACAGAAGAGATAGCGTAGTGGTTTTTAAAGCTAGCATTTCATCTTCAGGTGATCACTGTCAGTACATACACATATTGGTCTAGTCAGGACTTAGCTAATGTAACAGGGGCCTGATCCAGCTTTCCCTAAAAATCAATATGAGACTCACTGATCTCAGTGGAAGCTAGATCAAGCTTCAAATACACTGGGGGAGATATTTTCTGAAGCACAAAGAATAGTGAGACATACAAGTCCTAATTCCTATTCATTACCTTGAAAACCTCTGCTAACACATCTTTCCCAGTGTGAAATAAAAATATAGATCAGGGAAATGTAAAAAAGCTGTTACGTCCCTGGACATAGAGAATTGCTGGCTTGTTTTTTATCTTGACCTGAAGTTGCTGTAAAAGTACTTTGAAAATTTCTAGTGTTCCATTTAAGGTAGCTGGAACTCAGACTTTCATTTAAAGGTTTCTGTAGAAAAGAAAAATCAGAAATAAAGCAAAAAATGTGAGAGAAACATTTTTTAAAAAGCTGCTGAACCAACATGGTTTAGTTGCATACCATCTCTTCATACCAGGCTCTCGCCAAATGTGCAATGCTTTTATTTAACTATAGATTGAGTAGATTGAGTTATTGAGAAAGGAGAGTGGAAAAGAAATATTTCTAATTATCATGAAAGCACTTCCGCCCTTTTTTTTGATGTTTTCCACGCCTCTAGTTACTGTTTGGCTTTATAGTAACTGTACAAATGTATCTTTGCCCTCAATGGATTGTGACACTGTAGCTTAATTATAAAAGCCAAGCTCCTTTTTTGCTTGATAGCTAAAGGTCCAGGTCTTTGGCTTGGAAGGTCATTTGTCTTCTCTACAGTAAAAGAAGAGTGGATAATCTCAGGTTTTTTAATTATGTTTACTGCTTCGTCTTGCCTCTGCCCAAATATTTGTTATAAAGGAAATAGGTGTATTTGTTGTGCCATCGAGGACCTTCATTTTGAACTGCACAATTATTAATCTGCTCAAAGTGCACTACCACAGATTTTTTTTCTTCAATTACATGCTTAGAGAAAAAATCCACTAGATCAAAACTAATTATTCTGTGGCCCCATAGTGATCTCCTACTGAATTTCTGTTTGTTGGAGAAATGTACTTGTTTAAAAATTCAGAAATTTGGCTGTTGGTGTGCATTTGTAGTGACTCTTATAAACGTTGGAAGTTCCAGTGGATTTAGACAGCCAGAAATGACCCAGTAGTAGTGTAATGCTGATGAAGCATTGGACATTGATTCTAGAGATGGTAATGGAATAACAAGTACAAAACTTAAAGACTATCTCCAGTAGGATTTAGGTGCTTAATCTTTAGTAGGATTCATCTCACTGAAATTTAAGTATTTACCATATAGATGTCTGCATCTGAATGACTTTATAGTCTCTATAGATAAATAGTCAGTTCTCAGTGTAGTTAATCTTGTACTCCTGTGGGCATCTGAAACAGGTCAAATGAACTGTGCTTTACAAGTGCCTATTTCTCTTGGCTAACCTTAGCAGTAGTTTAGCTGCTAGCTCACATATAAGTATCTTACAAATGCCTAGAGATCTGAAAGAAGAATCTTACCCATGACCCTCAGGATGAAATTTAAAAGATGGACTCTTGGCCAGTCAGGTATTTCAGGCTCTTCCAAGTTCCTTCTCAAGGAGGCAGGGAATGGCAGGGAGCTCTTCTAAACTCCTGACCATTGCAGGAGCAATTTTGGGAGCTGTTATCCAGTAATAGAACCCCTGTTCTCTTGGAATACTGTTTTGGTTGAGGATGTTTTCCCACAACTAGCTAGCAGCTGTCTTTCTATCTGAAAACTAAGCCTTCTCTGCCCTCTCTCCTCAGAGGCTAAAGATTTGGAATAACTTCAGAAAGCCTTAGGTTTTTATACTTATGAATGCACTGACACACTACAAGTTGTCTTCTTAGAAAAGCAGGTAGAATGGAATAAAGTTTCTCTGCACAGCAGCCATCCAAGATATTTATTCACTCTCCACTGATAACATACATTCATGTGTAATATTCCAATGGAACATACTTAAGCCTTTTGGTTTATTAAATATTTCTGTCATATAATCAAACATTTTGATAGCTAATCTTGAAACAACATAACATAATCAAAACTATCTTTATATATTAACATTGCAAGCTCCAGTTATTTATCAGACTGAATTGTACACAACAGAATATTGCTAAGGCTTCTCTGAATTACCAAACTACGCATCTTACTTTCAAAAACATAACTCCAAAGAAAACTCTAGTGAAAGTTTCTCTGTCCCTACTTTTTTCATTCAGTATTCACAAATGATGGGCAAAAGCCTGACTCAAGGAGAGAAATTAGTGTTTTGCCATTGATATCTATGGCAAAAACATTTTGCTTAACATATCTTCATTTCAATAGAATACCAAGCATGTATGTCTTTTGTTAATACAAAAAAGTGCCATTAGCCTTGGTTATTTTTTTTTTCCATGTCATTTACTCATATCTTTCCCACTTAAGAAAAGAAACACTCAAAAGTTCTTTTTCTGATAATCATTTCTATTGTAATGTGTGAGGAACATATACCTAAATATTGGTCTCTTACGAGTACTTAAGAAAAATATATGAGACTTAGTTTGTTGAAATAAAATGGTTTTGGAGGAAGATTTATTTTGGTACTTCATAGATATCAGTTAAAAAAAAAAATAATCAATTTTTCTAACAGTGAAGTTTTGGTCCAAATTGTAGTGCCTAAATAATAACAAAATGAGTCCTTAGGTGGATAGTCCTGAGCATGAGTCAGGGCACAGAATTTTCTCAAGACCAGCAATCTTGTTAGGCAGCCATGTCATCATCAATTTCCCTTAGTAGCAGGGACCTACAAAATAATGAGCAAGATCATAGCAGAGGCCATGAAAGTAAAAGAACAGGGCAATGCCTGGGGGTTATGAGCACAAATGCAAAATGGTGAAGCACAGGTTACTAAAGCAGTGCAGCACTGAGAACTGAATAGGATTGGCTTTAGCAGATAGCGAAGTGCGTAAATCTAACATGCAAAAAGCCCATATGTGGTGAAAAGACAAAGGAGATAGGAGCAAGGTAAGCAAGAAAGCTATAGTCCCTACAAGAATAGGAACAAAAAAGAGGAATAGCTCCACTATTGACATCCCTGACCCCTCTGCAGACCCGCTGCCAGATCAACACTACAGCTTATCCACAGTAAGCCACCCTTCCCCTTCAGTGGACAAAAAGGACTGCTTTTTTGGATTTGCTATACACCAAACGTAGCTATAGCAAGTTAGCAACTTCCAGCAATTCCTGCTTCGGATCAGCTGGGTTGACTAGTAAATTAGTGAGGTAAAGCAAATCCACGGCGAGGGGAAATAAGGAAAAGCCGTTATAGGTTCAAGGGACATTTATTTTCCTACCATGAAATCTGAAGAACTACCATGAATTCAGAAGAACTGTCATCTTCACACCTGCAAAATGCACCAGCAGCCCTCTGTTGTCCTTGCCTTTCCATCAAATTGGGCAAAAAGTTTTCCTACAACATCTGATTTATGGTCATGAAAATGAAAGCAATCACAAAGGAAGAAGAACTAATGGCAACAGTGGCATAAGGTCCTACATTTATTCACCCAGCTTTTCTTTTTATCAGTATTAATATTATGCATTCAATAAAGTGACATCATTCTGCTTCACTAATGAAGCCATGACTGTGTGAACTCTGTTATATAGGAATAGCAATAATTCTGAGTAACATTTCTCAGGCAGTTATTTCATTCAGTATTTAAATTAAAGGAGAAGCACTGTGATTACAGTGCAGATGTAACAAAATGCATTTCATTTTAGTCTCAATCACCCTTCAATTAACAGAGGATGCAGCAGATAGGAAATAATTGCACTTACTACTTTGCTTCTCTGTTTTATGTTAATGCCATTGCAATAATTCTATTACTGGGATTTAAAAAAAAAAAAAAAAACTTTAAAAAATATCAAATATGCAGGTGAAATTCAAGCTTAGGGTTGGGTTCTGTGCCTTGTGAAAACAGAAAATAACTTTTCTTTTGTCAAAGCAAAATCTAGAAGTGAGAAAGGGTCAAACCACAACTGAGGAAGTATGGACTTTGCCCTGTACTATAACACATCAAACTATCCAGATCTGATCTGCCTTTCAGGAGAGAGGTCTTCTGGATAACTAACATAGAATTGCAGCTTTTGAAAATAACACATTTTTCATAGTGAGAGCTGTTAGTAACAGATGTACCCACGCTGACTTTTGAACACCACTTCTCCCCTTAGATTTGTGGATCTTCTTTTGTTGGAAAACACAGTATCGACAATAGGCAAATGCTAGTCCTGACTTAAGTATCACTGATTTACCACAGTTAAATTAGCATTTTACTGACTGTCCCAGTAAAGTTCCCAATAAAAATATCTCCCAACACATACTGTAGACAACAGCTCTGAGCACATATTTTCTGTTTCATACCAGAGGTTTATACAATTATCAGCTTAAGCTTTAATTGGATTTAACTAATTGGTAAACAGGATTTTTATTCATTAGTTTTATACATGTATCAGTTCCTCATTTATGGTTTAATTTAAATTCAATATAAGCAACTGGATGGCTGAGATTCAAAAATAAAAAAAAAAAAGTCAATGAAAAACCTTGACAAATCACAGCATTTTCTTCACTTTGGTATTTTTAAAGATGCCTATTATTAAATAGGATTACTTTTATCTACATATATAATGATATTATATAAAATACACATTTCTATGAGATCATCCTATGGATTTTGGTATCAACATGAAAAGAAATGCAAGAGCCCTTTGATCTAATGTTTATCAAGTCTCACATATAGTCCAAACATATCTGAGAAAAGAAACATACCAATTTGAAAAACTGTTTGTATTAAAAAAATGAAGGTGTAAGAAACAAATGATTGTATTGTCCCGTGGTTTTACAAAAGAATATGGAAGAGTGTTACTAAGAGAATATTAAGGGAATATTAAAGAGTGTTTAAATACCACAGCAACTTAAGTCTAATTATGATTACGAACAAATAATCATTCACAAAGTATCAATTAATTTCCTACCAGAGAAGTATTGCTATTCGAGATATGGGATATTGAACCATGAACCGAGCCCACAAAGTTCCATAAAACCCACACCACCACTTTGGTGTTATGTTAGAAGGTTTTTCAGGTTTGTCTTCACTGTATTTATAACCAAGGGCAGTGGAAAATGAAAGACACGATGAAAGCATAGGTGGCACACTCTTTTCTATACAGTCTAAGACTTTCCTATTTATTTTAGCAAGAATATGGCTGTAATCACAGATGTTCTGATTGTACCCCTCTCTGTGCTTTTTGTTAAAGCCCACATGCATTAGTAGAAAAGATGTTTTGCTATAATGGATTATCAGCAACATAAATTGTCCAACCATTCCCACTCATCATTTTCCTGAAATGAAACAGTATGAAGAAATATTCCCTTTCCAATAAATCTGTCTGTGAGTGAACATGTTAAAAGAAGGTAAGTTAAGATTCCACTCTACCATGTATATGTACGTGCGATAAAAAGACATCTCATGGTAGTGACAATAGTGATGCTGGAAACTGCAAAACATAAACAGACACGTGAAAATTAAAAAAAAAAAAAAAAAAAAAAAGAAAAATGCACACTTGGAAAATAAGAAAAAAGATTGGTGTAAAGTGGCAAGAGTAAATATGTGAGAGATATCACACATGTAAAGAAGGAAAGTTAACATAAATAAATTTAGACAATGAGGAAAAACACAGAAAAAAGAAACACTCAAAAACCCCTAAGGACTACATTTTCTCAAAACCATCCAATAAATAATTTTAGTAAATATATAGACATTTTTCATTGGTGTTCTATAAAAATGAGCACAGTTTTCATCTGACAGATGTCCAAATTTTAGCGTTCAATCATTTGTTCTCCACAACAGATGTCTCCTGCAAGCACATGGGTGGGAAGGGAAACAGTTGTTTGACTGTCGTAAGTTGTACCTTCCTTTAATTATTGTCTTTGCACAATGATTTTGGTTATATGTTACCTGTGACTCAAAAAGTTTCAAAATGCTTTTTCATAGCAATGAGAAATCTTTTAGACACCTACCCCGTCAATTTACCGGGATATCAAGAGTGTGGGATAAATGCCAGCATTGGTGAACCTCAGATTTTCCACCTCCACTTTCTTCGGTTCCTATTACATGTCCTTTAGTCAATTGTTTCTAATCCTGAAGTACACAGAAATTAATTCTCAGTGTTTTCTGATGGACTTCCTGGTTAAAGACCAATTAATCCCTGTAAAACTCTTATGAATAATTAGGCTCCTGTTCACCAGGCTTTTGCTGATGAAGTCTTAGATTCTTCTCAAACCCAGGTGTCTTCAGCTTCACTCAGCTCCTTTAAAGATATTTCCAATTGCATTTGGTTTTAGCATTTCTTTAGCTTCCCCTGTTTTTACATGACAGTCTTCTCCACAGGGCAGCCCTCACAGGCAAGATATTTTACTATGGTCGAGACAGTGATAATGTTCATCTTTATCACTTGAAGATTAAGCAAATAAAAATTCCATGAGCTCATGTCAGGTACTCTTCTTGTGCAAGTCCATTGACAGTCATTTCGCTTCTCAGGAATCTCTGCTAAAAGTAGCTGTTAGAACTACGGTTTAAATAGGAAGGGATGCATCCTGCCTAACTGTTACACTAGCTTAAATCCCAAGTAATTCCACTGAAGTCAGAGGATTTGTTCTGGATTTAATCCAGTCTAGCTGAAAGCAGAATTTGGCCCTTTGATTCCTGCTGCTATTACTCAATTGTTGGTAGATTTACTATATGGGGTATGCTCTGTACAACTAACACGCTGCAGCATACTTGTTGATCTACTTACCAGCAGAGTAAGAGCTTTATATTTGACGTAGCTGAAACTTCTGAGTAAAAATAGATTGTAGAAAATTCCCAGCTGAGCTCTAATATCAATTTTCAGGAAGCAAAAATACAGCTTTCCACCAAGCTAGACTAGTTGAAATGGAGGTAGTTTAGTGTACAATGGCTTGTACTATACTGAATACTCGGTTTGCAACACTCTAAATGGATAACATGAAGATTTGATGGCAAACCTAAAAATTACTTTTGCTAAATGGGAAAACAAGGGAAAAAAAATCCAAACACTGTTGGATACTGTACAGCAGCAATTCATCGTCAGAATTCTCAGCAAACAGCCACTCTCACTGACTTCCACAGGTTTTCATAGCACAAAAAATTGATTGGGATGAGAGTAGAAAGTACTTACTTAATATTTTATTACAAAATGTATTGAAAGTTGTAAACTATTTGACAGGCTTTATGAATGAGTAAATAATGGGACAAATGGGAAACATGAAAAACAGAGCAAGATACTATACAATATTGTTATTATAACAGCAGAAAAACTTGATGACAACAACAAAAAGATTGGTGAAAATCTATGCAGAAAAGGAAAGAAATTAGCATAGTCTGGGATTAAATTTTCTCCAGTCCACACCGTTTTCACCAAGTTTACATACATGTGCCAGTTTTACTTCACATCTAGACAACGGAGATTTATTTCAATTATATTCTTTTTGCAATATTAAAACATTTTAATCAGTAAGAAGGAAAATTACATGAAAAATATTAAATATGCTCTAGACTTTTCTTAACAAAAGACACAGGAATTCACACATGATTCTTAGACAATCGGAAAATATTTATTATTATGTTAAAATAGAAACATGCATACATCACATCTACTTCTTCCTAACCTATAGTTTGGATGTGGATCTGAACAGAAAGGAGACAAAAATTCTCTAGTGAACTGTAAAATTTTGGAAGCTAAATGTGTGTGTGTGTGTGTACCTACATATATACACACATATATATTTATATGTATATATAATCCCCATTTTTTATTCACTATTATGCAAAATCACCACTTTGCTCCCTCAGCAGTATTTGTGCTCTTTAAAACCCTAACTCTGTTCTGAAGCTGTTTCATGTTTGTTTTCAAAGACTTCTTGTAAAATATTGGTGGGTTGTGGGGGTTTTTTGACAGTAAAAATAAGAAACTACCTTTCCATTTGGGTTAGAACTCAGATGAAATGAGGAATGGCTGCCACCAAGCAGAAAATTTGCTCACTTTATGTGTGCCAGTTAATTACGACACTTCAGAGGCGCTTCTGAAAGGATAAGGCAAGCTGCATAAATTTAGCTGTAATCCAGGCAGGCAAAACTAATTTGCAGGGGATGGCCTTATCTAGCTGCTGCAGCTTTCTCAGAAAATTAACCTTGGATATTTGGGCCCAATTCAGAAAGTGTTTGATTTTTTTTCCTTCCCTGCTCAGCATAAGAGAATTTTAAATTCAATACAATACCTGACTTTTAAGAGGCACTATGAATGCTGTAGGCAGTTCAGAGTTATTACTGACAAGCAAAAATATATATTTATATACGTACATATATGATTGTCCTTCATGCCCATTATCCTCCCTTCTTGCATGTGCATCAGAGGGTTTATCACCATATGTATGGGGGGGGGGGGGGGGGGGGGGGGTGTGTTNNGGGGGGGGGGCCCTTGGATTAACAGAAGATGCAACTCATTTTAATGTACTTAGAAAAATTCATCAAAGTTCATTGCAGAATAAGTCATGCATACTGACTTGTTCATTCCAGTGGAAATGAAGAAATCCCCATAAAAATAGAAGTTTAATGAAGTGTTGGAGCAAAGTCCTGCCTGTCATTCCAATTACCACTGATTTAGAATTTTTCTTGATACACCACTATTAATTGCTCTTACTCAGCACAATTAAAAGTTTACCTTAGATTTCACCAGCTTCACCAGTTCATGGGTGAAAGATTTAATTAACAAATGTTGCCAAATCCACCTTAAAAGCTTCAGGCATAATATGAAGTATAAGAAGTGTTACTGGCTTCTTAGCATTTTGCAACCTACTTAGTTAAGACTGCCTTTTATTTTACCTAACAGCATTAATGAGTTCACAGTATGAGCCTCCCTTTGCCCAGCCAATAAGCATTGTAGAAAAAAATAAAAGTATAATCCTTTTTTTTTTTTCTTCCATAATTTAACTGGTTTGAAATCACTGGATGTTTTGTGGACATGACAATTTGTGATACTTGTTTGGGCAAATCTGACCACCCAAAAATAGGTGTAAGATTATTTGGAAAAAAATTTCTTTTAATATTTCTAGGTAGATTAGTCTCACTTTTTCCTATTTGCAGAGGGGCAGATATCTCCCTTACAGCCACTCATTCCAGTCTAAGCCTGATGACTAAAACAGGATCACAGAAAGGTAATTAATACCTTTTAGGTCATTTCACTGACTCCTGTCTTCACTGACAAGTCTTCTAAATTAAAGACAGCCAAATTCATACTGAATTAATCTAACCTGTAGTTAAAGCCCATTAACTCTTTTGATGTTCAGCAGTATGTTAATCATGACAATCTTTTAAATACATGCTCAGTTGCCATTCTATTTTGATTAGGCCCTTGAAAATACAGCTAGCTTTCAAAAGGATCTATACATCTTATGCACATAATTCTGAATATTCCGATCTGATGTAGAAAATTGCATGGCAATGCAATCTTCATTCTTGTTCTGAATTTTGCCAGATTTTAACAACCAAGGGCTATTTATGATCAATGAAACACAGGCTAATTTAGCACTGCCCTTCTTCTTCCCATGCAGCTTCAGTATGCCCCAAGACACCTTTTATTCTTGCATTATGTCAGTACCATTTTATGTTAGTGTCAAGATAATAAGTAGCTGTCACTTGATGGTGATTTTGGCCTTCAAAGTAATAAGATTCCATGTAAATATAAATGCCAACATAACCATTCTATACTAAAATATTTGTCCTTTCATTATTGTAATCAACAGTGTCTTCATTGTTTTTATTTTTATTGCTACTTAATTTTTACCAGTGCAAAAATTTGCAATGTTCTAGTTACTATCCATTCACATCAGAAAGTCCAACTCTTGCCCAGTAAAGCTTGTATTCAGAGATGTACAGTACATGAAAGACAGAAGGGTGACAGTTAAATGTACAGTTAATACACTCTTTCTTAGGGAGTAGAAAATAGGTTCAAATTTAAAAGTTCATCCTTCCCATACAAGTAAATATGAAAAGTACTAAAGCTGAGGTATAAAAAAAAAAATGGTGCACACAACTATCAACAAAGCATAAAATGAAAATTGACCAAAGCATCTGACCAGTAAAGCACAGCAAACTTCCTACTTTTAAGACAGTTCTTGCAATTATATTGTAAATGTCACAATACATAATATTTTTAAAGCAGAGTTTAAATTGCTTTCACTTCTAAAAGTATTCTTCCTGTTTGAAGTTGTATACAATGTCAGGCAATATATCTCTTGAAAGTTCAGATATTTCACTCAGGGCAAATAACAAACAGGGCCAAGCTGTAAGAGATGAAAGATCGTGATCTTCAGAATTTTCTTGCTTCAGTCTTTACCAGATGCTCACAGAGTTACTGATTCAGTAGATGCCTTCATTTGCCAGGTTTTTATTATGTTGGAGCCAAAAAAAAATAGAGCCAGATACTCAGTTGAAGTGGGAATATTACTATTACCATCCTGCAGAATGCAGTAACTGGTTCATCACGCATGCTTTAAGGTGTCAACAGTAAAACATCAGTGTTAGCAATTACTCATATTTTACCTCTTATCTCTGTAAAGAGTAGTCAGGGTTTGTGAAACTTTTATTAGATAGTCTGGTGACTATTATGAATAGGTGTACTTGGTAGGTATTTCCAGATTTCCAGTTTTTCATTAAAGTTAAAATAAGGACCTACACAAATGTCCATATTTGACACTAATTTACATCAGTTTCCTTTCTGTGGAAATTCCTACTCTTTGCATGTATAGTATAGTCTTGAAAAATTTTCCTGTGTTGTTAAGCATTATACATAAAATTCAGTTCAATAATGCCAGGCATCTCCCAAGCTACATATGTAGACTTATGTGACAATCAATGAAAAGAAAGAAGCATCTCCGCTGATATGTGCTCACTGAGATATATGTCGTATAGTACATTTATGGTATGATTCATCTTTTGTTTCACCACTAAGAAAAATTCACAATTATAAATTTATTGTGTAAACAATTGAAATTCAGCAGATTGAATCATAGACTAAAGACTCTATCTTTATAGTTTGTTATGTGTCAACACTTGAAGTGTTATTTATTTTTCTGTAACAAAAAGTCAGGACTAGAACCACTAAAACCACTTGGAATGGTCAATACTCATGAAGCTGAGCCCCAGATGAAAGAATTCCACAATGTATTTTGAATATGTACCCAATCTAGCATGATCACAGTTTATTATGGGGCTTCATTACTTGAGTCTTCAAGAATTATGCTAGTGTTTTTTCTCTTCATTGTGACTTCTCAGTATGAAAGGGCATTACAATACCATAGAGATCTAGTGTAATTGGACGGTGTTGCCAGTAGTCACTACAACAAATGGGTCCAACTGTGCTGATAAACAATATGTGTTAGAATTTGGAACCACCAACATAGCATTTTTCATCTTCTGAGAAAGGGGATTAACTACAAAATTGTACTTGTAGGAATCTTGAAACACATGTTGACATGTCATTTGGTAAATTCAGAAATACAGCTGGAAAATGCTCGGAAGTGTGTCTAATGTGAGGAAATGTTGTCTTTGTGGTGATTGCCCACGGAGAACATAAGGCTTGGAGTATTTCCATTTTGTTGGGATTCTCACTTTCTTGAAGTGGTAGAGAGAAGTTTTTAACATCAATATTGATTGCATATTGCAAATCTAGGTGAAATGGGAATCTGTATGTAATGGCTCTGATTTAATACATTCAGGGGATTTCCAATGGTCAAAAAGGCAGAAACAGATTTCAAAGAAGAAAAAAACTCCCACAATCAGGAGGAAAGAGGAACATCAGCAACATAACAACGGAAATGGATTCATTATAGGCAGACAAGTTTGTGCAAAGACACCTCAAGGATAGGGGAAGAAGTCCTACAATATAGGTCTGTGAAGATTCCACTCACTACTTCAGGTCAAGGCAGAGATCCAGAACATAAGATGCTGTCCAAATGGCCACAGTTAGAAAAAGAAAAGTCAAAAAAGGACCAGGTGATCAATTGTGTTGAATAAACTGAGTAGTAATTGAGCACAGTCTATCTTGGCAACAAAGGTAAATTAAATTTGATGTAAGACCATTACAAATAACTCTAGATGCTTTTCAATGAAGAAGCCAGATTATAGGTACAAACATTACAAAAGAGTGCAGAAATTAAGCACTGATTCTTGGAAAAATCAAGAACCTGTAGCTGCAGCTTGTGCAAATTATTTTTATTGTACTGTTCTCATGTGGGTGTTTTGTTGTTTTTTTGGTGTTTTTTTTTTGTTTGTTTGTTTGTTTGTTTTTTTTGTACCAGGTATGCAATTTCTTTCAAACTCCCTATCTGTGCATCTTGGTCATGTGGATTTCCCATAAGGCAAATAGGATCTGAATGTGTGCCTGGCACATATTGAACCAATAAGCCACTAAATAACCACAACAGATTTTATTCTTTATCTCTAACGTTTCTTTGTCTAATGGCACAAAGAAGCAAACTGAACAAAGCACCTACGTTTTCTTCTTCATTCTGATTTTCTGCATTGCAATATTGAGAATTGCCAATAGTATATTCATTCCCTGAATAAATGACCCATCAGCATTTCTCAGAAAGAATATGAAATCCAAGCTTTTCTTTATTTTTCATTGCAATAATTACAAATCCAGCCATCATTTCCAGTTATATTTTCCTTTCAGATTAGGTCTATTCTATTTCAAGCAAATCCTTTACACACACGTTTAGCATTCACTCTTTTCTATCATTCAAATAGACTAGTGTGTGGTAAAGGCAGTTTTGCTAATGAGATGTCAAAACACCAAGTGGTTACTTTTTAATTTGGCCCAAGGTGTAATGCTGTAGTTTAGAGCCAGTGATCCATTGCTAAATTCAATTTCCCAACTGCTTAATTAATTTATGTATACAATTTAATGATATTTAATTTGATATGCACATTCAAGATGTAGTGTGCTTATCCATTTCTAAATAAAATCCTGAATAGGTTACTAAAAATTACTAAAACCTTATTTTGCTTTTATGGAAGTATTCTACCAACTACTTTTTTTAATTAATTTTGTCATTTCATCCATTATACTGAGTTTCCCAGAAGACCTAAACAGATATACTATAATTTCTAAGAAAAATTGCAAAAGATAATGACTTTTAAACCCTCTTTTTTATTTTGACTTTGGGTGAAAATAAGACATGTTGTGATCATGAAAAAGAATCATCAGGATGCTGGAAAACCAGCAGAAAGCAATCTGTGTGTTCATTATATCAGGCAGATAAAGCATTCCAAGGACAACTGTGTTATGTATTACAGCCTCATGAGGAGCTTTGGTTCTATACTCTAGGACAATGAAGGAAAAGGGATGTTTTTCTATTGGATTAACTGCAAGTAAAATAGAGAATAACGGAAGGAAATTCCATGCTACTCTGTATGCTAGGAAATAAAATCAAATGAAGTTATAAAAGTAACAAAAGAAGCAGAGAAGGACTGGTTTTATGGCTAAAGGATATTTGTTCTGTCCTAGGAGTGTAATCTTAACTACCATGAAAAACAGTTTGTTACAATAAAGGCTCTCCTCAAACTCATGACTCCAGTGTTGTGCATAGACCTTATGCTACATGGTCTGAACTACAGAACTTAGTTTTTGAGTAGATACAGAGACCAGAGGAAGGAACAAACAAATCATAAGTCTCACCCTCTGACTATAGTGAAAGACAAGATTAAGCCCTCAACTGGGTTGCAGTCTAACACTTTACCTAGAAGATCCTGCTTTCCCTTTTCCAGAACTGGAGGCAAAAATTACAAGGGAACAACCTGGAAGTATGATTTGTACAGTCCCTCTGGATATAAAATGAAGAATTAGAAATACTCAAAGAATAGATGAAAAATTTGTCTATTTTAATTACTGACATAACACTGCACACAGCAACATAGTCAAATCTCAAATATCAAGCAAGAGGAGCACAGCGCTAACCCAGGACCGCACACCACTTTAATGGGCATCAAGACGGGCACATTTCATCCAGATGCCCTCTTGTGAGTGATACATAAAAAGCTTTACAAGTCACAGAGACTTGGCCAAGTCCTACACTAAAAACATGGGCTAAAAACATTAATTGTCTAGTCAATCGACTGCATTATTCTTCACTTCTTGGTCAGCATTGGGTATCTACATTGTGACATGTCTTAGGGATTTTCCACTACTAATGCCTGTTCAACTGTTCAATGGAGGAACAATGTAAGATCAAGATGATTTGAAGTGGGATTCATCTCACCTAGCTTTAGACATTTAAAAGTTAGACATCTAAGTCTGAACTGGAGAGAAATAGGCACCTCTAGAGGGCAATTCATTTGACCTATCTCAGATGCCTATTTTAGTCAGACATGAATCACCCTCCAGAGATGCCTAGATTTCTCTATTGACTATAAAGAGAGCCCAGGGCAAGCAGTTCAGTGCTAGACTTCTGACTTTCAGACATGTAATTTAGAAGAGATATATCCCGCTCACTGTAGTGGGAAGGTTCAGTTTCCACACTTAATCACTCATGCTGTTTTCAGATTCATAAAATACCCAAGAACTCATCTCTAAGTATTCCTCATTTGCTTTTCTAATTTCTGTTTTGAGTTGTTAGTTTCTTCCCAAGCACTTACTGCCTCTAATTTTCACTCATTTTCTCATTAAAAATATTCACTCATACCAAGTTCATTGTAACCTCTATATATTTCACCTTCCAAAACAGATGCCTCAGTGATAACAGCCAGAGCACATTATAAAATTACTACGCTTCATCCAGCTGTTATTCTTTCTTAAGATTTTCTTTTCACTTCTGAAATGTCTGAATCCTCACTTTTCAGGCCTCTATAATGGAAATAAATAAATAATCGTTCTCTATTTAGTCAGTGATTTTAAAAGATTATTTATTCAGAAATGTGTATTATATAAATTAAGTATTATAACTGATCCTAAACATTCAGAAAAACAGAACTAGTGCTTGAATGGGATTTAAATTCCTTCTGATCCAGAAGCCTTACATTCTTCTCAGACTGATTTTATACTAACTCTATTGACTTCAGTAAAATCTTTACAGACATAACAAAAGCAAGAGAAAAAATAATCCTAGGCTTTTGCTAGATAGGAAATGGTTGCAGATGTTTAAATTAATTACTTATCTGTATATCCTCAATTAAAAATATAATTAAATAATTTTATTAAAGAGCATTCAGGTTGGATTCAAAAAACTGTAGACATTTCAACAGTTACTTGCTGATAGTAACACAGATTTGCAATGCTCTTTTCTCTTTGACCAGTGGAAAGAGTCGTGGTTAATCAACTGTTTCACAGAGCTGTTAGTTGGTACAAACAGCAGCTTATGTTTCCTCAGCTTTAAATACAAGGTTTTTAAAGAAGCATCCAGAATGTCTTGAAATTCTTACACAAATCATGAGTTCTTTTATTAATATATATCCATATATTTTAACATCACTTCAGTTACTTCAAACATTTGAAGAGAGGATTCTTAATGTAAAAGTCTTATAATACAGACCGAGCGCAATCAGCATAAAAATAATTTGACAGCCTTCCACATTGCTGAGTAAATGAGGCGTAACCTTGAATGTGAAACTTAGAGGCTGGTGGTTTCTTTAGACTATATTAGAGAATTTATGACACTTCCTGTGGGAAAGGGAAACTGTTCAGGAAAGTTTATCTCATCTCCCATAGGCAGAGCAATCTTTTCTTATTTATGCTTAGATTATCAGCATGAGCAGGTGTTTCTCATTCTCTGTGGGTATCAGAACTGCAATAACAGAAGTAAAGTTTGTGTGAGGGAGTAAGTGCTGGAAATGTTTTTCAATAACATAAATGGACTTGACTGCGTCTACTAGTGTCTACTATTTCATGTCCTATTGGTTATGCCACAGACTTAATCCTGCAAGTGCTGGACACTTTCCAAGTACAGATGACTTGTCCCACCAATGGACTTTCAAGATCTGCAACAAAAGTTGAATGCCATTGATGGGACTCTCTCCCATGACTTGACAACTTTTCTCTTTGGAAGCATTTAGTGCTTGAAACAAGCACTTAGCAGCTGAAAGAGCAAGAGTTCCCATGACTTGGCAGGGCTGTTAATGCTAAATTTGGCCCTTTGTTGCTGTTTTAGAGAAGCATACTGGATTTGCAAGTGGATTTATAAATGTGCTCTAAATACTCTACATTCATGCACACTCCTATAGTATATAAATGTGTAAATAAATACTGCATATACTTAACAAATTGTGATAACTGTACATTTAATAAAGCTTTCTAGATATAAACTATATAACCATGCTCAGTTACACATAGATCCTGGGTCAGATGGTTTGAGCAGTGTAGCTATTTTATATATTGAAATGCAGTGTAATTCAGCCCAAGACCCAGACTAAGAGCTTGTTATTGTGAGGACATACAGCACAGCTATACTAACTAAAGTCAGAAATCTGAAATTATTTAATTTAGCAACAAGTTAAACAGTGCTAATTTTTCTGAACGAGTCTACAGAAGGGCTTAATCTGGTTGCAGTAGTTCAGATCAGTTTTCTTAAGTGTAACTATGCAAAGACCAAAAATGAAAGAACTAAAAAATTCCAGTTCAGGGGCAAAAGAATGAGGAAGCTGTTCAGAAACTAGGAAGAGAACAGATGTATAAATAGTGTTGTGACAGTGACAAAATTAAGCAGTATTTTTGAACCATTGCTTGTTCACTTATTAGTAGAAGTGGAAAGAAAAATCTAAAAAGACTTGTCATTGCTTCAGCTTGCCATTTTAAATGTGATAATTGCACAGTAATTTATCACTGTCTCACACTTTAAAGTAAATCAAAGTGAATTTATACTCTGAACACAAACGTGTCAGAATTTTACATCAAGCAATATCTTTTTCATAAGATGGAAGCAGATGTTGACAGCAAGCTCAGTAACAGAAACCTACCTAAGATAAAAGTACTAAAGAACACAAAAAATGTGAGATTACTATCACCAAATATATTATTTCTATGAATTTATCATTTTATGGCACTTCTTGCTTCTATTGTATCACAACACTTTGAGTTTGGTAAGTCAGGGAATAAAACGCCTGCTTACAACTCCTTATTCCAATCACTTTTTTGAGGCTCACAAATACATCTCAGACTAGTGTTTATTACTTTATTGTCAACTTGTATGTTTTACTTACACACCTATGTTACCCTATCCCTTGGAATCCTAGAGGGCACTACCCAAGTGAAAAAGTAGTCCCAAACAAACAGTAAAAAGTTAGAAAGGAAGGGAAACACAATCAGAAAACAGTGTGTCTGTTCTTTAATGGCCTACATGTTAGACCATCCCAGACTAACATCCCAGACAAGACTTCCATAGTAACATTTTTACTTGATAGTTCATTTATGCACTACACCTAGAAGTGATATGAATTATGTTTAGAAATACTAAAATCAAATGGCAGTCCTGACTCCAAACTAAGCTACGGGTGCAATAGTTTACTCAAGATGTTGTGTACAGCTTCACAACTAGTCTGCTCTTATTTTTATTGTGATTGCACACAAATCTCATGAAAATTGTTACACAACATCTGAATATATGTATATATATTTGTGTATGAGTAAGTATACCTATGCACATATATATCTGAAGATGACCCAGAGCATTTTGCTAGTCTTGTCTTTTTTTTTTTTTTACCATCAGCATGACCTCAGCAAAGGAATGTCTTTGGTTTCGGTGCTTAACAATTAGTCAGTTGTTATAGGTAGACTGAATGACTAAAAACCTCAGCTGATATTTGACTTTAATCTCTTCCTAGAAGGAAAGCAATTTAACATAACAGGAAGCTCAAACAGTTCAATCATGCAATATTTTAAGTAATAAAATAGATTCATAATTTCCTTCCCGCAATGCCTCTCAGATCACTCTTTCATATTAAGCATTTGTAGTCTCTAAGTTATTATTATTACAATATTATGATATTTAGTAGATGCATCATGTCTTTGAACATTAGTCGGCATAGACATTAATCATGCTATATACATTCCCTTTGCAAAAGTTACAGGAGTCAGATGGTATCCTCTTTACCCTCCCCCAAAGATAAGGATCTCTGTTCAGCAAACATATAGGAACAGAAGTACATTATATATGGTATATTACCAACTCTAAGTATAGTCAACATATATCATTAGCATCTAAAAATGCTGCATTCCAAGGTAACATGAAGCACAGCTTGCAGGAGAGATTCAGCTCTGAGCCCTCTTCCTACCACCTTCGTACCACTTCCAGGTGAGATGCCAAAATGTTTTGAGTCCCACATCCTTATTTAGCTCATTTCTTCCCCCCTCCTGCCCCACCTTCCCAAGACCTGCTGTAGATGCATTATTCAGCTGCATTATGAAAAGATGGGCCCAGTTTCCTCAATTCGAGCATCAGTAATTACTTGGCACAATGCCATTTCCTTTTCTTAGGAGGGGGATATGAAAATCAATCCATTGCTACTTGTGCAGCAATCCTGCGTTATGTTCATAAGCATCACAAAAGTGCCCATGAAGAAATTAATACTGTGTTCAGTGCTGATCTGCTATGTAATAGAAAAAGCTAGAAACCTTACACTGACTGA
This sequence comes from Aramus guarauna, assembly GCA_013400195.1. Taxonomy (NCBI): domain Eukaryota; kingdom Metazoa; phylum Chordata; class Aves; order Gruiformes; family Aramidae; genus Aramus; species Aramus guarauna. Next base: position 184,241 of record VXBL01003180.1, read on the forward strand.
TGACAATGCAGAAGAAAAGCAGTAGCTACACTTTCAGTGACCCTCCTGTTCTCCTACATACTAAAGGATGCAGAGGGTCCAGTTGGGGTGGAGGAAGAAGGAAAAAACATAAGGTGGGGGATGGAAAGTGGGCTGAGAAAAGTGGGAGGGTATGCAGTAACATGGTGCAGGGAGATAGGGTTGGGGTCTGCAAATGTATTATATACAGTTTCAGAGAATAAATAGAGAATAGGGGGGATGTAATGTGGGACACAAGCATTTTGTCATATGCACGAGCAGTTCAATGTAATTCTGAAAGCTCCTGCTGCAGTCCCTCATTGAAAATGAGCTTGGAGTTTCTTTTCAAGGTGTAAAAGAGGTTCTGATGGCTTGTAACGACATAGCATGGACTCAGGAGCTGTTCTAACTAACACATCTAAAGGCTGAAGGCTGCATGCAATGGTATAGTTGCAAGGGATTGTAAAGGCTAATAACAGTCCCTCCCCATGGGTGAAAATTAGCCTATATACTGAATAAATCAGGGCACTTTTGGGGACAAAACCTGTAAAATCTCATAACTAAAAACTATATTAAAAAGCTGCACCTGTTGAAGTTACTTTAAATCTGTTATTTCTAAACTCTTTGATGTCTAACTTGGCATTCTTAATCACTGTTTCCTATGTGGCATTCATAAAAATTCACTGTGTTATTAGTTATAACAAACCAAACCCAGTAATACATTTTAGATTTCTTTTACTCATATATAAAGGCAAATACATTGCAAAATGTCTGTCTACGGGACAGATAAAATACAAAATTTAAATACCAATGATTTTTCATGTTTCTGTGAAAATGAATGATAGGGGAGTGGGGTATGAAGTAAGAAAGGGAATGATTTCTTTTTTTCTGCAAAAATAAAATCAAGCATTTTCTTAACACAAAGTAACACAAATACTTCATAAATTCCTAAAACTGGAAAGTAAGCATCCTGAAAAAAAAAATAAAATAAAAAAAAAAAATGTTTGTCTACATCTATAAATGAAAAAGAGGAAAGAAGAGTGAAATGAGATGTGACTGCTTCTGAGCACAGGGATTTTTAGGCAATACATTCATTTTCTATAGTTGTCAGAGAAGCAAATGTTCCAGAAATATGGGAGTTGAAAAATTATCCATCATCTCTCTTGGTGAAACAAGACCTAGCTAGAGGATGAGATTCAATGAAGTCATATTTTGACAGTGTGGACAAGGTCATATTGCTTTGCAGTGTCAATAGCCAGGCCGGGCAGCTCGTCTTCTCTTTTGCCCGACATCTTAAGCACTTATCATTCAAATTTGTTTGAACTTCTCACTATGTCTGACTGGTATTTTAGTACAGAGATGACATTTAGAAGCACCAAATTTCTGAACTGCGTTGATTTACATCATGTGTCCTTTTTCCTCTAGGGCAATATAAAATCATCATGTCTAACTGAAACAGGACTGGCCAAAACCTTCTCATAGGTTTGTGGGTTTTGTTGGTGGGAGATGCTCATGAAACAAAAATGTTCAAGAGAAGTTACAATTCTAACAACTTTCTATCTTTACAATGATTGGAATAAGGCTTTCTGACATGGTCAGCACTCTCAAACTGAAATAGCTTTTTTTTTCTAAAAGCATTTTTTCAATTGACATTGTTTAATTAAATACTTTTATTGGAATTTAAGCATGAAGTTAAAATTTCAAAGCAAAAATTGAAGGTATTATTTGTGTTTGAAGTGAAATGTTTCTTGAAATTTCATTTCAAGAAAAAAATTTACATGTCTCCACTTAATATTATTTTGTAATTTTTCCCTAAAATTATCTAGATTGAAACCAGACCTCCAACGTTCAAGGACTTTTCAAGAATGTTATGCTACATTATCATCTTTTTCATCAAATATGACTCGTATAGATAAAATTTTACCAGTAAGTGAATAATAAATGCAAAAACAAGAGAGTGATTAATTCATTTTGAAACTATGAAAACAAAATAATATTTACTTTCCAAAGGACAAGTTCCTGCACCAAGTTTTCATTGTGGTAGTAGAGAACTACATCCTGACTGTTCCTTTTTGTAGCAGCCCTCTGGCAGCATTCTTTTTGTCCTGCTGGTGACTGCTGCTGCAGGGATAGGTAGCTCTGCTTACTCCTCATCATCGTTTCCATGGGTAAGAGCTGAGATTCAGCTGTGCTAAGAGCACAGCATTCACATGCACTTGTTGCATTTATTAGTTATGCAAGGCAAGACCAGGACATGAGGCACCATATTTTAACTAGATGTATAAATCCTCTTGCAATGGGTATTTTTTACAAATGGAATTAAACTTAGCCAGTAGGTTTCTAAATTCTGTTTTTTCAGTCTCTGAAAATTTCAACTGCGAACAAAATGTGCTTCAAACTTTTGCAGCCATTATTGCTTGAATATGTTTCAGTTACATATTAATTTATTGAAGTACTGAATCTCCTGATTTAACTGAGGTAATTTTACTCAGAGTGAAGCTGTTGAAGCATCCGAGTAGGGATTACTCCCATGAGCAAGGATTACAACATTCAACCTTTACAAATTAGCACATTTCTGGTCTTAGGTTTTTGCACTGTTGAAACATAAAGATAAATTCTTCTCAGAAATAAGGAGATATACTTGCCTGAACAGAGCTATATTGTTTTAGCATGTATTTGATAGCTGTGAATAATATTAATTCTCACTGGCAACACTAGATACAGCGCATACTTCATAAGGCCTGCTGTGGTATCAAAGGTGATTTAAATAGGATCACCCAGAAGCTGATAACCTCATGGGTGAGATTAGCTGCTGTTAAACCCACAACTAATACTCAAACTGCACTTTCCTTTTATGCCCTTAGAATGAAACTGTTTCACTTTATTTTTCCTGAATCAGAAATAGTAAAGGAAATATATTGTCATATTCTCTTCCTTCCAGATAACTTTTTCACAAGGTGAAAGAATGTTTATGCAAATGCAAATAAAGAAGTAAATATTGCAGCATTCACCCAGAAAATAGTGCATGGCATTGAATTAGAGAATTTCAAAGGCTGATGCTAATGCATATGCCTAAAACAGGAAGAGAGCATGTTATTTTTTATGAAAATTTTCCTAGAGAATAAAATAAAAACTTTATTTAGGTCAGGAAAGAGCAACAGTGTAGGTAGGACATATGCAATCTGTGAGATAAGTGCAACCTGCAGATAGTCTATTTCTTTGTGTCTGAAGATAAAGTCAGTGCAACTTACTTGATGCATTCCAAAGACAGAACATAGAAATTTCAAACATCATGCATTAGAGACCTATTTTAAAGTGGTACTTTCTGGTTAATTTTTCTTTCCTTTCTGGAAAGCAAAATAATTATTATTCTCAATATATTATGTTTCAATAGCCACTCCCCCAGCTTTTCAGTATTGTGTCCGGCCTTAATAAACATGAAATATCTAGATTTTCCTGAATACAAACTGGTGTATTACTCATCTCAAGTACCTGGAGTACCCAGGAACTTCTAAATACACAGCAGTAGAGCCCTGTGCGTTGGTCTGCATTCTGCCTGTTTCAAACTCATGTCCTCATACATCTCTGTACTAAACGGAGATAGACAAAATCTTGAATTTAACAATGATAGTGAAAGATTTCTTCATCTGACTTTGCTTTCAAAAGTTTTTGGACATTTAATGAAAATGGGCTATGTAATTTGGAAGAGAAAAGTGTTGGTCATTAATGCCTACCATTACTGTCAGTTGTAGATTAATATGTTTATACTCACACAAATAAATTAGGTCCATTGCTTTAGCTTTGCTTAGCAGACTGCTACAATTTTATTCCCGTTTCATATTTCCAGGTTTCAGAAATTCCCATCCAAGTGTTACAATATTCCTCTATGTCCTTAAACTGTAACTGGGAAGAGAAAACAGTTTCCCATCCAGCTTATTCTCAAACCTTCATGAGTAATCACAAGAGGTTTGTCTCTGTATAAAGGGATGTTGAGCCAGAGTAACAGCTCCCATGCCAATTCTCAGCTTTCTGGCTGCACAGATGGAGTGAAAGGACTTCCCTGTGGGTTTTTGGCAGCTAACATAATCAGATCACCTAATGGATGCTCTAATTTTTTTATAAAAGGCTGTTATCTCCTCCTAAATATAATCACCCATTTGGAATTCCTCTGATTATTTCCTAACAAATAATCAGTGGCTATCATTTCCACCTTTTCAATGAAATGTATTGAATATTGTAGCAGTAAAATGGGTAGCACCACATCTAGTTATAGCTACTTACTTTCTGTTACAAGATCTTATTTTCAGTTATTTGGAAACAATGAATCAGACAAATACAACAACAAAAGATGCAAATTTTTTCCTCTTAATTTAACAGCTGGGCAAAAAAAAAAAAAAAAAAAAAAAAAAAAAAACCAACCAAAAAAAAAGGNGATCTCACAGGTCCAGATCTGCAGCTGATGAAAGTCAGCACTGCACTGTGTTTCAGAGGGGTTATGCTGATTTATGCCAGCTGAGAACTTGGCCTGGCTCAAAAAGATGGATAAAGATGTCAATCTACTTTGGAAACTTTCCTTAAATGGCAGCTCTTGTAATCTAGGGGGACTTAGAAGAGCTTTCATTCAACTCCCTCATCTGTACAGTCTCTTACTACCTGACAAATAATCACTGCAAATACGCTTTTCACTTCAATTCCAACACATCGCAAAAGGAAGGCATATAGCCTTTCTCACAATGTGCCAAAGAAACAGAAAATATTCTTTCAGCTTGAAAAGACAGACAAAACAAGCTGACTAAATGATAATATAAAAAAGTGTGTTTATTTTATATTTGTTTTATTTGCATTAAGTGAGTGGGAAGCAATAAATCTAGATCATCAATAATGTTTTCACTTAATTCACCAGTGTATCGCTTCAGCTGCATTTCAGTATACTTCCATTGGCTTTACAGGAAATCTACACCACTGTAAAGGTAGGCTAAAACATTCTTTATTCAAATCCTCTATTATCTGCCATCTCAATTTTTTACATGCCTACTGGACTTTCATACATACTATGAACTTTTGTTTTAGTATGTACACATAGAAGCAGACATACACGGTGCCCTTTTGTGGGTCTGTACACTTGTTCAAGTATATATACACTATCTGTGTACACACACTGCAATAGGTTCACTGTGAGCACTGGTTCTTATCAGATAATTGCTCAAGTGTAAACTGTTTCCCATGTCATATTTTAGCAGGTTGCTAAGGATATTTAACATGCTCTGAAGCTGCCTATTTTTGGTTCCACATTGTAAGTCTATAATGTAGCCCATTTTTTTTATACTTAATGCTTTGTATTATGTGTTGCAAATAAGTATTTAATTTGCACTTCAGTTAAAAGGCATTTATTGTACAGTAAGAATCAATTGACTGCTACGAGGACTCTTTTTATGGTTTAATCCATTCACAAGAAAATTCATTTGCTATCATAATATCCTCAAAATTGCATCAACAATACATATAAAATTAATACATTATTAGCAATGAAATGTGGGTATCTAACTAACATGAAACAAGAAATACAGAGAAAATTAGCCATCAATTAGCATACTTCCTTAATGTCAAAAAGTATTTAAATTAATTTGGTCTTTCATTAATTAATTCAAATCAGATTTACTTTCTCGGTTTACAAGACAATCGAATTGCTAAAGAAAGCTTTTAGTTTTACAGTGTAAGGGAAGCATAGCTATACCCAAAATATTTATGCATTTCAATTCAGCAGCACAAAATTGGGGTTTATAGTGCCATCTGCTAAAACTCACAGACAAATAGCTTACTACATTTGACTTCAAAAAACTATAGGAATTCCATAAACTGGTACAAAATGTAGTGAAATAGTTAAATGTTTAAATCACCAATAATGTTTATCCAGCCAGATACTTAGCTTCACTGATGCTGCACTGTCAGGGGAAGAGTAGAGAGCTACATAAAGTAGTAAAATGAAGGTGAGGGATGCTCAAAGTACAGCAAGCTTACCCCTCTAGCCTCCCCCAATCGCCTGGCTTCAGTAGGCGTGATGCAAATTGAGATGATAAGTGGTGGTAGTCCATGTCTGCTGAAGTAGAAAACTAAGACATGACAAAGCTTGAAAGAATACTGGAAAATACAGCATTAACAAAATGGTGTAGTTATTTGTTTTATTTATGTCATCCTATCAAATATTAGGATGAAGGTCCTAGGGTCTAGTTGCCCTTGACAAAGTAATTAGACTGGCACCTACCAGAAGCACAAAAAGCAAATGAACAGGCATTCTCTGATCAAAACCATACATTTTCCACTTTCTCACACACAAAGCTTATTTTCCCAGAGTGAAAAATCCATTCCTGTCCCATCTCTTCACCTTAGCTTTTCTCAAGCATCAGCTCAAATGCAGAGGCTTCACAGACTGTCATGAAGGTCAGCATACATAAGCTATTTCCTTTGCCAATCTTGAGAACAAAATCCAAAATCAGTTTTTCAAATCAGCAAGCCCTATTTTATGGCCCAAGAAATGTGAGAATGTTGCAGATGAAAACCAAATTCCTCAATCTACTGTCAGAAACTACCAGGCAAAACCTGCAGACTTAAAAGAACATATGTCTGTCTCTGTAGCTCAGAAAGTCAGACACCATCTCTACACCAGCATGAATTTCCAGCTAATTTAAGAGGCAGACTTAAAAACAGAGTACTGCAGCTGCTGAACCCTTAAGTCAAGGACTGAATGACAGTTGTAAAGACTGCACCAAAAATGTACAGTTGACTAGAGGCTGATAGAAAGGTTATGCTGATAATTGTTTAATATAATTGTCTTACACAGTTGATGCATAACAAGGTAACTAATAACCAATGACTTTGTTAGACATACTTAGTGGCACATAGTAGTACCAGCTTTAGCTACACCCTGAATAATGAGGCACAAGTCACCTCATGCCTGGAAGCTGTTCAGGTACATTGGTAAGAATTGTACCTACTCTAGTTCATGCCACTCAGCCTCAAAGCTAGCTTACCTCCTGTCAGCTTAGCAAAAAGTGGCAACCAACGCACATAACCTCTCACCCCCTAGGCACAACTACAGGCTGGGCAGAGAATGGATTGAGAACAGCCCTGAAGAGAAGGCCTTGGGGGTGTTGGTTGATCAAAAGCTGAGCATGACCCGGCAATGTGCACTTGCAGCCCAGAAAGCCAACTGTATCCTGGGCTGCATCAAAAGAAGCATGACCAGCAGGTTGAGGGAGGTTCTTCCCCCTCTACTCACTCTACTCGTGAGACCCCACCTGGAGTACTGCATCCAGCTCAGGGGCCTCCAACATAAGAAGGACATGGAGCTGTTGGAGCAAGTCCAGAGGAGGGCCACAAAGATGATCAGAGGGCTGGAGCACCTCTCCTGTGAAGACCGGCTGAGAGAGTTGGGGTTGTTCAGCCTGGAGAAGAGAAGGGTCTACCTAAAGTGGGCCTCCAAGAAATCTGGAGAGGGACTGTTTACAAGGGCATGCAGTCAAAGGACAAGGGGTAATGGCCTTAAGCTGAAGGAGGGCAGATTTAGATTAGATAATGTGAAGGAATTCTTCACTGTGAGGGTGGTGAGGCAACACAACTGGAACAGGTTGTGCAGAGAAGCTGTGGATGCCCCCTCCCGGGAAGTGTTCAAGGCCAGGTTGGATGGGTCTTTGGGCTACCTGGTCCAGTGGAGGGTGTCCCTGCCCATGGCAGGGGGGTCGGAATTAGATGATCTTTAAGGTCCATTCCAGTCCAGGACATTCTATGATTCTATGATTCTGATTCTATGATTGTTGTTTACCTGTTTTCCCAGGCTACGTTAATCATGTTACTCAACTCTACAGGCAGCTAATTCTTTGTAATACCTCATATTTAAGTTAGTGCTAGGCACAAAGAAATACCTTCCACTGTGTCCTTTTTGTTAACCATAATGAAGAGTGTGAATAAAGCATTTTGTAATTAAAGGAGTTAAAGACTTTTGTACCAATCACAAGGAAATGCATAGCTTAGGCTTTTTGCCCATTGTCCAACACCTGGTACAGTAGAAACCTCACTGGAGGCTGTGACTCCCAGACATCATCATTATTGCAATAACTAATAATTATTTCAGATTTCAGCACTGTCATATTTGCAAATGCTTTCCAGTTATAATACAGAGTTAAAATATTTACTAGATGTGGCAAAGAACTTCTGCTTCTCACCTACTCTTTGAGCTAGTACAGTCGGTTGCACTGACTCTTCATGTGCCCAAGAAAGGCAAGAGGGAGGATAAAGTTATCCTATGTTCAGATCACACCCCAGCATGGACTTACAATACAGCAAGGGCAATATCATGGACTGGGAACTGAAATGATAGATCTCCAAAAACTAGGAAAAGTCTACACACAGCCTGAGAAATTTCAAAGTTTGCTTTCATGCCTTTATCTACCTTGATCAGAAAGCTAGTCTGAGACTCATAAGTTGCTCTGACACAACCAGGAGAATTTGCTACCTCACTTCAGGTCTGTTTAAAGTTACTGAAAATAGGATTTATGTAGCTCTTTAATCACCAACTTCATAAAAAACCTTATGACAATGATTGTTAAAGTTCTTCAAAGTCAACTAAACCTTGCAATAAGAGCTAAGCAAAAAGTTCTGTTCAAGCTGCAGGTGGCAAAATTATCTAATTCACCCAGTCTTTAATAGGAAACCTTAAAGGCAGCTTTTGTTATATCTCAAGGTTTCTTAAAAGGTGTTTTAATAAACACTTTTCTGTTGTTGTGAATCTTTTCATCCACCTTATATCTTGTAGACATTATCAACCTTAACTTATCTCAAAAATCTTCATTAAGTCTCACGTTGATTATTTCTAGCTTGGACCTCTCTTTCCCATTTTGTGTTTTTAATCACTGGTTCCACAGAGACTAGCTTTGAGGAATTTTTTTTCCCCATTTTGGGTCACACCAGGGCTACTTCTGTGAAATTCAATTAGAACCTTATAACAGTTCTCTATAAATTTCATCACTTCAAAAAACAAACAGTAAGATCTTGAAAGAAGCACTCTGTGACTGCCAGAAGGGGTTTATTAGCACTTTGTCAGAAAAGTGTATTTGTTTTGGGCAGATCAATCAAAACTACTTCAAATGGCAAGTCCTTGAGCTCTGAATAGTGTGGACCTAGTATTCAGATTTTATTTAAAAAAAAAAAAGCCAGCACTCCATCTTAGCGTGAAAGACTATAGAATGAGATGGCTCTTAACTGCAAAATTATTGCTTCAGAACATTTACTTCTACCTTCAACTACAGGTAAAGGCCTGTTCTCAGAACATTTGTTTTGTCACCTTGATCTGGGCCACCAGAATAGCCATTAAGACTTAGCAAATGATTGCTTTTCCTTTTTCAAGCCATCATTTCCCAAGGATGTCTTTTCAACCCACAGAAACCACTGACTGATTTGACAAATTTAAGGCATGTCTGCATTAGGAGAATTTTCAATAGAATAATTATATCAATGTCACTTAAGATTAAGCCAGCAACTGAAGTCCCACATTACAGCTGTACAGAATATCTACACTGGGAGATTGCAGTGATGTTACTAATTCCACTGGTGGAAATTTCACTTGTACATGTATGCTGCTATAGAGTAGGTCACCTTGAGATTTTTTTCTTGACCTCCAAACTGTCAAAGTCGGGAAAGAGGCAATGAGAGTGAAAGACTTTTTTAAAAGGATCAACAGCCTAAATTAGTTGTGAGAAAAACTGAGCAAAGTTGCAGTGAAAAATGTAATCTCTTCACCAGTAAGTTTCAAAACAAAAAGAGGTAAATGTGATGTTTTTACCAGTTGGGCTAGATCTTTCTCCTAGCTACTGATGTATTTTGGGTAATTATATTTTTGCCACATGAACCATAATGAATGAACAGTTTCAGGAAACAAGATCATATTGCCTTGATAGTTGTTAAGGCATTCCTTTGAGATATGATAGAATTTTTCCTACACATTAGAGTAGAGTTGAATCCAAGTTGCTCAGTGACGCAAATATTCTGCAGAATGCCTTACATCTTGTCCGTTGCCTACTTTATGTACACTATTAAACACTCAAGAGAAAGACAATCTCAACCCAATGGTTACTGTATTCTGTTAAAATAGAGACCTGATCTACAGTATTTATTATGGGGGAAAAAAAAAAAAAATCAAACAGGAGTAACAGAGTTTATATGTAAATGATGAGGGCAATCACTCATTCTGTGGGATACTGTCCTGGTTTTGGCAGGGATAGAGTTAATTTTCTTTCTAGCAGCTGGTATAGTGCTGTGTTTTGGATTTAAGATGAGAATAACATTGATAACACACTGATGTTTTTAGTTGTTGCCAAACAGTCAAGAACTTCTCTGTTTCTTATACTGCCTGGCTAAAGAGAAGGTGAGGGTTGCCCAAGAAGCTGGGAGGGGACAGGGACAGGACAGCTGATCCAAACTGGTCAAAGGGATATTCTACACCACATGACATCATGTTGCATATATTACAAGGAGGGCGGCCAGGAGGCGGGTCAGCTTGGGGTCTTATGGAGCATTGACTTCAGGTGGTGAGAAATATTACTTGTTTTGCATATTTTTTATTATTGTTATTATTATTATCATTATCTTCGGGGTTTTTTGTTTGTCCTATTAAATTATCTTTATTTCAACCCATGAGCTGTATTTTTTCCTTTTCTATTTTCAGTTCGCTCCCCACACACACTGAGGGGGGGGCTGAGCGAATGGGTATGTGGTTGTTTTAGCTGCCTGCCAGGTTAAACCACAACAGAGACCCAAATACAAATTTTACTTGCTCCAAATACAACAAAAGGAGTAGAATTCAGGCTGCCAACATCTAATCATAGCATTTAACTATTCATGCTCAGCATATCTGCAGTTTTGACTAGAAAATACATTTTGGCCTGAATACCTCTTAAGTGAAAGTTCCTTTGAACCTGTTAGGTTAATACATCAAAAAATACCAACACCCACCCCCGACCCCCCAAACAATCTCTTTCAATAAATTGCCATTTCAAACATTGGGAATCACTGTCAGAAAATTCCAAGGCAACTGTATCTTCTGAACTGTTTTACAGTAGTGTAATTCTATCAGTTCCCATTTATTTCCCCTAGATTATGTTAGAAGTCAGCTGAAATCACCGCTGCACTCTAGTGACTGAGCATATGAGTCAATTTGAGCATTGTAATCACCATTCAAGAGTTCTGACTCCATGTAAATGTTTTATGGTTGGATAAATAGAGGATAATTAGCCAGTATTGCCATGCAACGTGTGTTTAATATTTCCAGCAATATTCTAAGAATCTTCCTTTTCTAATCAAGTGTGTTTTACTAGATATTCTCAGGCCCAACCATTCAAGCACCCAACACTCACTAAAATCAACAGGAGCTTATAGTCTGTGCTGCCTACAAACTCAGTACTTTGATGTTCTGGATTATATTCTGTCATGATTTGGCCAAGAGCAAACCAGTAGTAGGTAAAGATGAAATTCAAAAATTCTGTCTCCTGAGGCCACTCTTTTAATCATTCATCTACACACTTTCACCTTAAAATTGTCAAATTCCTTGTTGCATGGAAATTTGTAAAGAAGAAATCTGTCAACAGAGTTACTACATAAAATATCTAGAGTTATTTTACAGAGTTCTGTTGAAAGAAAAGAATATTAATCTTCACTGAATAGGGCACTAGAGTTACTGTTCACACATCTCTGCTTCAGCATTCATTTTCTATTTCTGTTGAAGTACATCTAAGTTTTTTCATTATTTGCTTTTGCTTGCATTTTTATCACTGCTTACATTAAATTTGTACTGGCTTCTAGAGTACAGTGGATACAATATAAATTGTTTATGCAGTCATTGTTTAGATTATCATTACTTCTCACCTTAATGTCATCAAAACCATCACACTGTCCTTTGTAACCTGATGTTGATTTAATGACTTGACTTGCTCATGAAAAGAATGCATCTTATCTTCCAAGCTGCTTAATCGGTTTGTTTTAAGAATAACTGAGATCTCAAGTGACTGTGCAAGTAAATTAAAATCACCACAAAAAGTTTTGTGGTAAAAGATGATTACAGGAGTTTGAATGCCAAATTAATGAACCATCTCAAGATTTTATATAGCTCCCAAATTATAAATAGTTCCCCAAATAGAGTAGCAGAAAATTAACATTCTTTAGCTGTTGTTTTTTAATTTATCCACTTATAGGACTCTCCTGGTTTCATCTGGGATAGAGTTAATTTTCTTCCTAGTAGCTGGCATAATGCTGTGGTTTTGATTTAGGATGAGAATAATGTTGATAGCATGCTGATGTTTCAGTTATTGCTAAGTAGTGCTTATACTAAGTCAAGGACTTTTCAGCTTCTCATGCCCTGCCAGCGAGAAGGCTGGACGTGCACAAGAAGCTGGGAGGGGGCACAGCAAGGACAGCTGACCCAAACTGGCGAAAGGGATATTCCATACCGTATGACATCATGCTCAGTATATGACCTGGAGGCAGTTGCTCAGGGAAGTGGTGATCACTGCTCGGGCACTGGCTAGGCATTGGTTGGTGGGTGGTGAGCATCTGATTTTCATTTGCATCCTTGTTTTTCTTGGGCTTTGTGTCTCTCTTTTTGTTATTTTCCTTTACATGATGATGGTGATGATGATGATGTATTGAACTATTCTTATCTCAACTCATGAGTTTTCTCACTTTTGCCCTTCTGATTCTCTCCCCTATCCCACCTGGAGCAGGGGAGGGAGGGAGGAAGGGAGGGAGGGAGGGAGGGAGGGAGGGGCTGTGCC
>VXBL01003180.1:206224-266063 GCA_013400195.1 Aramus guarauna
AGACATGGAGCTGTTGGAAAGAGTCCAGAGGAGGGCCACAAAGTTGATCAGAGGGCTGGAGCACCTCTCCTATGAGGACAGGCTGGGAGAATTGGGCTTGTTCAGCCTGGAGAAGAGAAGGCTCCAGGGGGATCTAATTGCGGCCTTCCAGTACCTGAAGGGGGCCTACAGGATAGATGGAAAGCAACTGTTTATCAAGGACTGTAGTGACAGGACAAGGGGGAATGGGTTTAAACTGAAGGAGGATAGATTTAGATTAGATGTTAGAAAGATATTCTTCACTGTTAGAGTGGTGAGGCACTGGAACAGGTTGCCCAGAGAGGTTGTGGAGGCTCCATCCCTGGAAGTGTTTAAGACCAGGTTGGATGGGGCTTTGAGCAGCCTGGTCTAGTGGAGGGTGTCCCTGTCCATGGCAGGGGGGGTTGGAACTAGATGATCTTTGAGGTCCTTTCAACTCAAACCATTCTATGATTCTATGATTCTATGAACTACCTTAAGGCCCAATCAGTACTTGAAAACAATAAATCTATGATCATATCTGTCACCAAAAAAAAGACTGGAATTTTTTCCACTGGGCTGAAAGTAGCAGCTGTATGTGTAAATTCCTCTAACATTATCTTTGTTTTAACACTTTGAAACTGATTACAGATCTAGTGTATTAAGAGTGTTCCACTGGTACTCTGCTGTGTGGAGGTGTTAAACACCATCCAGAATTGGGCTTAGCATTTCATCAGTCATGTTTTTTAAGGTCATGTTGTAAGGCAGTATTGCTCCGACATCAGTTATTACTTAAAGATCTTTGTTATAAAACTATACACTTAGTTTAACAGCACATTGCAGCTTAACTGTTGGTACACCTAAACATCTATTTCTTCCCTAAATATTAGGGACTGGGAGCCAACCAGTTTGCCTTTGAGTTTGAACAGAACAGTAAGCTGTGCATAACCTCAGTTTAGTGCAAGCAGTTTACTAAGTAATTGAGTTTTGCTTCTCTCTTGACAGTTTCTGTAGCAGTTACACTATAATACAGTGCTGATCACAGACTCAAATGTGAGCTGAGCAGTCATCTGTCCTGACAGAACACTCCTTTGAAAAATGACACTGTTAAAAATATGATCTGTGTGTATATTTTCTATCAGTGGTTTTAATAGACAAATTTACTGCAAGAAATTCAAGTGCAAATACAGCAGATGATAGAACTTAGTCAGTTTGCAAAAGCCAAACTTCACAGCTCCTATTGATATTATTCCTGTTGATTTCCCTCAGAAGTTTACAGCTGCATAAAAACCACTGCATATCGTAAGCACAAAAATACCTAATGCTGAATCATATATGTTGTTCAGGGCACAAAAAGTGGCCCGTAAATTAACCATGAGAAGCCAGTGGAGGAATGATTTTTTCTGAACAAGACACATACTCCACAAAAGCAATCACAGAAGGCGGCATGGGAGTGTTGCTCACCAGTTAAATCAGACTCTGCAGAGTAAGATTTTGCTGTGCATTAAAAAGTTTTCATAAATCTCATCAGAAAGTTTGAATGGAAACCATATTTATGTCTTCAGGATAGAATCCAAGAAGTCTAAACTTTACCAGAGATAGAGAAAGGTCTAGCCTATAGTTGGTTACATGAATTTGGAAGTAGTGTGAATAAAGGAACTGAACATATTTTTGTCAATATTGCATCTTGACAATCTTCTTGCCTTTGAAGAAAAAGGAGGACCAAAAACATCATGAATCAAAGGAAATATGTTTATTTTTTAAAAAAAACTAAAAGACTTCAAAAAACTTGTAATAAAATATTTAAAGCATTCATTGAGTATAAATATGACTATATAAATGTTTATTGCATAAAGTATATAATTATAATTGGTAGTCTACCAGGCCATCTTTCCTCATAACAGGTGAAGCTCCACAGGGCTCTCAGGAAAGATACGGCATGGCAGCAAGCTACAACCGCCAGAACAATTCATCTAGCATGCATCTTCTCCTCACCTTTCAGAGAAGAGTCCAGCAGGTTCTATGCATTGGTTTGGTTACCTGAGGCCTATGGGTCCCTCATCCTGTTACCCAGGCATCCCATTGGGCCTTCAGGTACAAGGTGGGGAGTGGAATGCACTTTACATATCTACATGTACAGTGGAATAGTTGGATCTGGACAAGTAGAGTAAATCCAANGGGTTGTTTAGCCTGGAGAAGAGGAGGCTGAGGGGAGACCTTATCGCCCTCTACAACTACCTGAAAGGAGGTTGTAGTGAGGTGGGGGTTGGCCTCTTCTCCCTGGTAACAAGCGATAGGACCAGGGGGAATGGTCTAAAGTTGCGCCAGGGCAGGTTTAGGTTAGACATTAGGAAAAATTTCTTCACGGAAAGGGTTGTCAGGCACTGGAATGGGCTGCCAAGGGAGGTGGTTGAGTCCCCGTCCCTGGACGTATTTAAAAGAAGGATAGATAAGGTACTTGAGGACATGGTTTAGTGGTTATGGGATGGCAAGGTTAGGTTAGTGGTTGGACTTGATGATCTTAAAGGTCTTTTCCAACCGAGATGATTCTATGATTCTATGATTCTATGCCAGTAAGCACTGGACCTGATACACATGTGCAGATAAGCTGCAATGTATATTCATCATGACGAGATGAAGAGGTAGCATTGCTTTTGGGTTGCACCATTCAGACACCATTTAACACCTTATGGTAATTTTAAACCATACAGGAGAGGTCTAGCCTGTTCTCACCAATTTCTTCTGGGTTTTATCACGTGACTGAGAGAAGCATTGGGCAAAAGGACAAAAACTTGTCTCAACAGTGAGAATGGATTCCCAGGCCACTCCTGTTTTGTCTGAATTTCTGGTGCTCTGGTAAGTAGTAATCTGAGTCTGCATAAAACATTAAAAGAACAACTCCACCTGACAACATTCCCCACATAAATAGCTTGGGTAAGTTATTTATGTCCTCACAGACTCCTGTCACGGGTAATGCCAGTGATTAGCTAAGATGATCCCTTGGTACTCTAGGAACAGGTCTGACTGCCTAATAGGAAAGCATTCAAACCTATGTCATGGACATTGATTCTGTCACTTCAGAACAAGCTTTCACAGCTTCAAAGTATTCCCCATTGCCAGAGCACTGCCACTTTCTCCAGAAAATTGACTATCTCATGATTTACTCCTCTCAACAATGATCAGTCCCTTTGGGCCTGACCTGGACTGCCATATGTATCTGAACATTTAAGATCATGTTGTAGAGAAATAAGGAAATGGACGTACAAGCTACTACGTTCCTATTAGCATTCAACAGGCATCCCATGCTGGGCAGTTAAAAATCTCTGCAAAATAAAGCTTCCCAAGGTCTGAGACCCAGCATTAAGCTCTCACACCACATTTTCTCATAATTATCTCGCATGCAATCTACCTGCAACCCATGACGGAAGACAGTCACAGAGGACTGTAGCCATCAATGCATAGAAAACCTCGAAAGGAAAATATAGCTTTAAATAAACAAGCAAATAAATCGTGCAAAACAAAGACTATACTCCCCGTTGTTTGCCACTGTCACCTGGATACAATTCTAAAGCCAAGGGATTTTCATGTAAAATGCTAATGAATTTCCTAGGAACCTAGCTTCAACAAAGCTGAAAAGCATCTGTTCAGTTTCAGTGAGACCTGAATACAATGGGTACACTCTTGAGAACTCATCACTCACGATACATCTTTGGTATAGCTAAAAGAGAAGAAAAGCAAACCTGAAGGCATCAGCTAGACTACTAAACATTTTATGCACCTAGGCTGTTTTAAAATCCCAAATTCTTGCTGAGTTATGAAAAGGACAATCTGTTAGTCTGACCTGTACCGAATGGAACATTTCCAGAGCTTACTGATATAAACGTTCTCAAGAGTTATTGGCATCCACATCAGACCTATTCAGTAACTGGGGAATGCTGCACCATAGGAAAGTTTCCCATCATGCCTAATCTATAAAAGTCCACTATTTCATCCCACAACTAAATATCAGAAAATCACACAACTACAATTGATAGTAAGAACCTACATGTTTCCATTCCTAGAGAAGAAAAAGTAACATTTTCTTTAGGCACAGATCACACAAAGAAAACAGACTGCCAGGAAGTCAGAAAATCCAGCAGTGTATGCTCTCAAAGGACCTTGAGCTACTGATGTTTTTGACAATATAAGAGCAGTCAGGTGCCAAGGCTCCACGGTACTAGTCGTATCTTGGATAGGTTCCATCTGGCTCCAAGCAAAAAGGCACTAAGACTCAAACATCTGTATATATAAAAATGAAACAAAGCATTTGTCAATACCCAGAACATGCCCATTAAAAAAAAAAAAAATAAAATAAATTAATTTCTAAACAAGTGAAAGTGTATGCATAAGCCTGAAGACCAAAGAGATTTATGTACCCTCCCTTTGATAATGCATACCAAGGTCCAACAGCTGGACCAAATGAAAAGCCCTTCGTAGATCTCTTTGTTCCTATTAAAAGTCAGCCTGAGACAACATCTTCCCTGCACTGTGAAATCAGTTATTTTGTCAAAGAAA
The DNA here is from genome assembly GCA_013400195.1 of Aramus guarauna. NCBI lineage: Eukaryota > Metazoa > Chordata > Aves > Gruiformes > Aramidae > Aramus > Aramus guarauna. Next base: position 210,776 of record VXBL01003180.1, read on the forward strand.
GTCCAAAGCAGCTACACTATGTCCTAGATATTTCTCAATGCAAATTCTGACACATGTAGAGAACTACCTCAACTATTCAAAAAATGGGACCCTGTGGCAAGCAGTGTGAGGCAGATGAAACTTATTTCTTTAGAGAAATGCTGTACTCCCTTTTTTTGGCCTTTTGACAGAGGAGGAAAAGCACAGAGCACAACAGGAAGTAAAGGCTCAGCAAGAGCTGGTCTGTGTGAACTCTCCTTCACCACCCTGGCTACAAATGCGAGACTATAATAGCTTTTGACACCTTACCTGCTTAATCTAGTTTGAACTGTACTATATACAAAGGAAGAGGAAGAATAGTATTGGTTGTAGTGGCAGATTAGGGTATCATCCTTCATTTTGGACAACCACAAGAAGCCATTATCTGACATGAAGCATAATATAGCAAAAACAATGTCAGTTTATATGACATGAACTTGCAATAAAGCTGGGAAAGGTAGATTTTCTCTTCATACCCTGACCAGAAAACACACCACTAACTGGGCCAGACAATTATGTTAATAATACAGCACATGCCAGTGCTGTTCCAGAGACGTTGAGAGTCAGAACATATAAAAACATCAGGTGACCACTATGCATAACCTTACCACACCTAAGTATAAAGAAAAGTGTCTATAATGTTTGCGAGCAGTTAGCCCAGTAGGACTGACAGGAAGCCCAAAAACAAAGCACATGGCTTCCCAAAGAAGAATTAAAGGGAATTGCATTTGTATACCACAACCCATTTCCAAAGGAGCCTACTTAAGAACTGCTTGGATATTACTCGGCAGAGGGCAATCGTAAGATGCTGTTTTGCTACAAACACTGGTTTGAAGGGTGGAAGTCTGGGGTTTTAGACAAGAGGTTAAGCAACTGCAGAGATATCCAGCTACTAAGTATTTTAATTTCTTCTGTTTCCAAACTTGCCTTTTCAGGTTTATACCTTCAGTGCTGTTACATAAATCTTTATTTTGTTTCAGTGCTAAACCCAGACGGTGTTGGGGCAAGAAAATCACTGTGAAACCATTTAAGCTGAAGGTGCACTACATCCACAGAGTTGGCACAAATAAAACAATCTGTTCAGACTCCAACAGAAGAGAATCCAGCAGCATACATCTGAAAACTAGAAGATGGAATCTGTTTCCTGTCAAGCTGAGAGAGGGAAAATATGAGGTCGAGACACAATTTTTTAGAAAGGGGATTTTTACAGCAACATTAACTAGGGCCTTTCCTGAAAATTAAGTCAGTAATGACACATCCTAAGTATCCAGACAATCCCCCAAGCATCACAGATAAGAGCTGGGCTTGTACAAGTCTCTGTGAGAGAAAGAGTAGAAAAGCAGAAAAAAAGAGCCCAAGAAAACACACAAAAAAATCAGTAGAACAAAACTTTAGCGAAAAATGCAAATAGTTTCCTGTTTGAACATTCCCATTTCAGGGAAACAAAATTTGTGCATTTTTCTGTAAGTAAATAAGACTGGCTAAAAAACTCCACTATAATTTCTCCACCTAACTGAAACTATGAGGAGGCCCTGAACTTTAGTTAATCATCACAGGGTGAAATGGACTGCTAAACAACACTATTATTGTGACTTGTACTACTGCTAATGCTGCCCAGTCATGATTCTGATTCATACGTGCTGTGAATTGTAGACATATGCTGTGAAAAAGACAGTTTCTGTCCCCAAAAGATTAACATCTAAATTATCTCCAACCTACTGAGGGCTCACTGCTGAATGGGACTGTAGAAATATTTTCCAAACCTCATTTCCAATCTATTTCCTCATCAACGATGATCCCAACAATCAATGTCCCCACACCAGCTGAGCCAGCCTTCATCTACTACTAGAAGATGTTCTAGCAATCTCATGCACTGTATTTCTTATTTACCTTCAATGAGATTGCAATTAATTTCTGAAGGGAAGGATACATTTTATAGTCTACTCACCCAGGCTTACAGTCACACAAATTATTGAATTAAGGAACAAAAACACAGAGCTGCATTTTGGATAATTTCTCTCATTTCTGTAGATAACGCTCAACACAAAAACTTACAGTTAGCTTCCATCAGTTCTGCCCTCTCAGCCAATCTCCTACCACTGTACAAAGCTCTTCTCTCCTAAACCACATCAGCAGTGACCACATGCTAGTACCAAATCAGTCAGGACCTTCCTCACTCCATGCACTCAGTTGAGAACACCTCAGCTCCCCAGACCAGTACAGTGTCCCTTTGTTCACTGACCTGTTCATGCTAGTAATTATAAATAGGCAATAGAATAATTAAAAGTAATCTGCAGCATTGGTTCCTTTCTCTCCTCTCCAAGTGCAGAAGTCCTTCCTGAAACATCCCTAACCTCTGACTCTGTGGGTGTAATATCATGCAAAAGACAACAGAGAAATAAAGGTAGTAATACCTCCTTCAGGAAGCACAAGATGGAGATGGCCTTTTGGTAGCCAGGCAATAAAAATCTTTAGTTGTTCCAGAAATACTGGTTTGTTCCTGATTTCTATGCTGCAGAAGAATGGGAAATACCTGATAGTCTGTACTAGTTCAGCTAGGTCAGCTGACAAAAAGCTATTGACCTACCACGACTCCTGCAACTCACTATGTATCTTTCTAAAGGTTGGCTTAGACCAATATGTCCACTTTATTTTTCATTAAAATATCCATTATGCCTCATTAAAAAATGTGTTTTCACACCCATGTGCACAGCAGCTAAATACCTACCTGTAATTTAAATACACTAAGAGTCATTATGTCAGCAAAGATTCACTAGAAATCGTTTTCAAAAAAAAAAAGAAAATACAGTCTAAAATAATGGAAATGAAGACCTGAAAGGACACAGTGAACTTAAGAAGCCATCTGTACGTTGGCATCTTTTGTATATATTATTTTATTGCACCTCATCTGCTACAGAAGGGAGGTAAATATGATAGGAAAATATTTCAGTTATTATTATTGCAATTACAGTCACACCAAGGATGAGCTCTAATTGAAGCTAGAGTCATACACTTTCTGTGTGTGACTTCTATAGGGAACTCATACAAGCCAAAGCCATTCTACAAACCAGCAAAAACAGAAACCCACATAGTGTTGACGTTCTTTTAAAACATGGTGTTTTAATACTATCCTTAATATCCCTTAATACATCCACTGGACAACTATAGACAAAGGTGACAGAAACCCTTCTCTGTATTTAGTAAGGAAGATATTTATTTGCACTGAGAAATATGCACTATACAACGTTGCAGTGTCTACAGAGTTAACACTTGTTTCTTGAAACAAAAGAGTTTCTATCAGGAAAAAAAAAAAAACACCAACAACTCACACTACTTTTGATTAGAACAGTTTAATCCTAATCCCTTTTCTCTGATCTTGGCAGAGGATTTTTAGCAAGTAACTATATTTAAATAACTACCCAGAATTAATCCTTTTGGTTGCTCAAGGCATGAAGGGAAAGCAGTCAGAAACAAAGAATTCAGAAAAGTGTTGCAGCTGTGTCATAGAATTCACTATTTATAATTGAAAAGACTCTTTTTTTCTTCTCCTTTTTCTTTTTTTTTTTTTTTTTTTTTTTTTTTTTTTTTTTTTTGGGGGNTTTTTTTTTTTTTTTTTTTTTTTGTTTTTGTTTTGTTGTGTGAGGGTAACCTTCAACTGCCTTTCTTATCCTTTCTTTTTTCACAATAGCAAATATCAAGAGAGGGACAGAGTAGATATAAAACATTTTCAGCATGAAGTTAAGTGTTTCTGACAGTTTACAGTGTGCAGCATAATGCCGTATATAGAAAGAAGATTCTTCTTTTATATAGCTTGGGTTGATTTAATAATACTGGAAAAAAAACTTTTCCCATTTTTTGTCCCAGCAGTAACTGGTTGAAAGTGCCGAGCTCATTCCTAGTTTGTAAAACTAGGAATTGCATGTATTGAGAAGGAATTTCATGTGCAGCTATAGTCTCCTTGATTCTACCTTCCTCTTGTAACACTTCGTGCTTTCCAGATTCAAAAGATACCATGACCAATTTAATCTCAAGAACCCCATCCAAGGTGTAAGTAAATCTTTTTAGACCCATTTTAAAGAGCCAAAAATGGAGCCAAAAAGTACAGAATATACATAAATATGTGTTATGATGAAATATTGTTATATTAAGTAAGTAATCTTTACCACATGAGTGTCTATGCCTTGTTCAAAGACTAGGTCTTTATAGTAGGTTTTGAATAAACAGCTAGGAAGTTAGTCTCTGTTCTCAAGAACTCTCAATCTGCAGCACAGATTTCAGAACATACAAAAATAAATTCAAAGCATACAAAATAGAATGAGGAGTGTTGGGAGGATGAAATACTTGGGTACTCCAGCTATACCATTGGCTTCTGTAAATGGTATTCTGCATAAGGACTTGTGGAGAGGAGAGAGAAGCTGGGGGGGGTTTATAGGTATTACTTTTCCAAGACTGAAAAAACAAAGCTGATCAAAGAGTGGGAAGAAAAAGAATACTGCATAATTTAACCTTCAGTTTTTATAAATACATGAATAGTATTTATCCATCCACAGAGTGACCTGTATTGGTACATGTATCCCATGATTATAGCACTTCAACAAATCACCAACAATCACATCTTTACGGTATCTCTGAGATAAGGATGTGCCTCTGTACATATCAGGAATCAAAAGAGAAAAGCAAATTGTTCAAGGTCACACAAGGAGTTGGGGGCAAAGCAAGACTTTTTTTTCTAGCCTTAGATACGAAATCTTGCTTCTTGAACAAATATTACCGAAATTATTAGCTTAGTTAAGAATTAATGAAATAGGAAAGTTATTAAAAACGATTCTAAAAATTAGGTTTCCTTGTCTAAAAGAAATAGCAAGTTCCTATGTCTTGTTCATTCATCAGACTTCACTTCAATCATATGTTTCTTTTTCTACTATACTTTCTCAGTTTTCCTGAATGCTATGCACTGGATCTCTTTTACTATTAACTTATGCCCTAGTCCTCATATTCCTTTCCTTGCACACTTACGTAAATATTTAAGATGTCAATAACACAAACCCCTTTATAAAAGATTCCATTTAATTCTTTCATCAGAACATTTTCATAGTCCTTGGGCCATATTTCTTACATTTGCAGTGTAAATTCATATCTCTCTAAGTGACAGGTTTTCCATTTTGTGCAATTTTACATCCTTTGTCCTGATTATATTAGCAAAACTCCAGATCCAATTATAAAGCATTTCTTTAATTCAGAAGTAAGTAGCATTCTCAAATTTCCAAAGCAGTCGGTGTAAAAGCTTGGACAGAGAAGAAGATTGGAATTCTTTAATTGTTCTGTGTTTTGAAGCAGGATCTATGGCACACATGAGAGTAGGGTAATACCAGCTGGGAAACCAGTTGCGGTTTTACCCCATAGGCTATCAGATTAGATGGAGCATATAATTAAAAGTAATAATAAAGTTGTTCAGAAAAAAAAATTTCATTGTGTGATATGTGCAAAATGCAAAGATTTTAAACATTTTCAGCGTTATTGGTGTTTCTCCACTCTTCTGATTATTATTTGATGTAGAAGCTGACAGCTCTTCTATCCCTGGTACTCAACATTATTCACATGCCTTTTGTATCATCAGTAAGACTTCCAGCAGGTGGCTAAAAGAAGTCAAAGCAGCGTGGTCAGCAATCACATGAAGAAGATGCACCAAGCCAGGGAAAAACGATCCTCTTCCTGAGCCAAGCAATTACCAAGATCTTGAACTGTTAAATGTAAACATTCTGCCTGATCAGTTGTCACTGCAGGGAAATTATATGATTTGTTTCACACATGATATAATCTGTGGGTCCCACAAACACAGCAGAGAGGTACCAATGTAGCTGGTAACAGACGAGTAAACTGTACCTAAGGGAAGGACTAAGAAAAATATTTTTAAAAATGAATAATTGTTAATACAAAGCTGCTAGCTGCTTTGCCTGCCTGCATTATTTAAGTACATACCATGCGTTTCAATCCATTATAGTTATAATAAAACATTGTCTCTCTACAGTTAAAAATGACACTTGGAAATATTTCTACTCTTTTTTCGCCTTCTTCAACCCTGTGACATTGTTAATGCAGGAGAAAAATAAATTCCAGAAACCAAAGTCATGCTTTGTAGTCTATTAAAGCCCAGCTGTTGGCCAGAGTTAAGGAAATGATTGTGCTGTTTGTGCCATTTCTAATTAATAATAACTAAGGATTAATAAAGCAATTTGGAAAAAGAATGTACCAGGTAAGGATTTATAAGGCAGATGAAAGTCATTTTATTGTAAATAATCATGGATAAAATTAAATGGGAGCAAAGACATTTTATGGTGCAGCAAAAAAATGTTTAACACATTTTTCAAGCTCTGCTTCTCTTGGAAGCATGTTAATGGAGGTGGAGGTACTGAAAAGTTGCGATTTCATCCCTGACAAATATATAGTTAGCTCAGAGACATCTGCAATGTTTAGCAGTTCTCTGCATTATTGCAAAAACATGAAAACTGATCTTATGGCAGGACATTTCTCTGTCTATTGTGCATTAAGCCCCCTGAGGCTTCACAGCATGATGGGTGACTTCTAACCACACTGCTGTGAGAGAAATGGTTTGGGCCTTTCAGGAACCACTCTCAGGAGCTGCCCTCAGGAACTCCTCTTGGCCTACTACCAAAAAGTACAGTTACACTGGTCATGAATTCTTCTGCCCATAAAAGAAGGAAAGAGCAATTCCCTATTTACCTCCTAAGGCAGCTCAACAAATGTCTGAGGATGAAAATGTTCAAGTCTAGAGTAGTTGCCCTGACGAAAGCCCACCCTGCTCCACAGACCTTGTGCAGGCTGCTGATTTTCACACCCATACTCTAAGCACAGGTCCAAACCCACTGCGTAGCCCTGGCCTGCCTGTCCATATGGCTTACCTACAGCTCCAGCACAGCTTGGCCACCTAAATTAAACTCACCTCACACACGTTACCGGCAGCTCCTCTCTGGGGCAGCTCACAGCGGGGCCTTCATGAGCTGCTTCCAAACCACCCTGAGGGAGACTGCCCTCCCACACTGCTGGGCACACATAGTAGGGGGCTGCCATAGTAGGGGGCTGCGGGGTGCCCCATGTAGTGGGAGAGCCATAAACCGCCCAGCCGGCTCCTACACCAGCGTGAGTGCCACATCATCCGCCAAACCTCCACCAGTTGAGGAGCATGTAGTGCCACAGTGCACGCGGGACTCCAAGGGTACTCTCAAAGGGCGAAAGGAAGGCGATTGGGAAGAGATCGGCCAGCACTTGCTCCAAGCGCCGGCCCTGGCGCAGCAGCCAGAGCTGGAGGAGCTGCCCTGGCTGCAGTGCCGTTGGGCCCCGGCTGCCCTGGTCGCTGCGGGAGCAGCTGCTGAGCTGGGAGTGTCCGTCCCGGCAGGGGAAGCCAACTCTTCAGGTGCAGAAACTGGGTGCTTAGGGGTTGTGGAAGAGTTATGTTTTAGTGTCACATAAATTAGGAGTATATACTGATGATGTGTATAATATTTTGAGCCCAGCCCTGGGTGCAGCCTGCACTATGAACAGAGAGCACATGGGTAACATCCTTAGGCCGCCTTCTTAACCTCTTTTCAATCTCAGACCACAGAGCCCACATTTTCAGTCATTCACTCCCCTATCAGACCCCACTTTCTTCTCTCCCTCTTATGGATGGTCTCTGGTCCACCAGAACAGTTACGTAACAGCAAAGGAGCCAGAACTTTCTTTGTAATCACTCAAAAACCTGAAAATTTTGTTTGCAATAATGTGTACTGGTCAGGGCCAGTAAGGCCTAGCATTGCCCTCCAGACCCTGGCGGGTATATGTTGTGACCAGGAGTTCAGCCTGGACGAACCCCCCTATTACAAGTCTTGCACTGAGTATTGCATTAGATATTGTCTCCTTTCATGGCAGATCAGGCTTAATCATCTATTGCCCTACTGGAAAAAATTCAGATAGGTATTTGATGAGAAAAATGCAAAACCAATACTGTTTATAGAACAGAGTGCATGACATTACAGAGCTGCCTCTGCTTAAAATCTTGCTAGTCTATCTGCACCAGGGCCTTAATTTCCTTCTGGATGAATAGTCCTATACCTTTCAGAGCATTACTGGTACATAGAGCTTTTACATCGGTGCCAAAAATAGGTTTTACAGGCATTTATGCATTTCTCTGCTGCACCTTGGAAATGAGATCATATTCTCCCGCCAGTGAATTTGTTTGTTTTCAAACATCTCATTTCTTTTTTAAAAAAGAATAGATAAATAAATAAATAAAAAGCACACAGATTCTGGTCTACTGACCACCAAGGACTTTTGGAACATTTAGTCCTTACAACAGTTAGTCCTAGTTTCTTCTATGGTTTACTTATGTATGTATACCTATACAAACACACATATATGCACAGAATAATAGAGCCTGCTAGCTAGGAGACTGCACAGTTCCAATTTGAATAATAAAAACATAATGCCTCAGGACGGATTAGTAGAAAAGTTCAGATTGGCTTTATCAGTATCTATTCATACGTCCACTGTGTAGAAGTGAGACACAGGTATTCATTGCTACTAGTATCAAGTTTCTGGAATTACTTTCACCAGGAAGAGAAGCTTTGTATAATTTAAAGGTGAATTTTTACACACGTGATAAATCTTGACCATGCACTGATAACAAGGAGCACTGATAAATCTGCCAAGCTGTAAAGTTGTTGTTTTTTTCTTTAACCTTGATACCTACATTGAGGAAATAGATTGTTATTTAGGTTACTCCATTTTTCAGGGGTATTTGTAATTGTGATATGGTGATTTTTGCATTTTTCTTTTTCCTTGATTTCCATATTCAAAAGGTAAATGCTTAGACTGTCAGCTGCTCGGGTTAATTCTTTGCAGGACAATAGGATGAGAATCAAAGCAAACAATTTCTTTCTTTGATTAGCCATATACCAAACACAGCTGTAGTTCTACCTTCTGATTATCTCCCTGCTTCAATTTCATTTGGAGGATAACTTGTGTTAATAACAGAATAGATTGCTTTGTCTAGGTGCTACACATTACGGATATATTTTTGTCTTTTAGAAATAGCTACTAATTCTTACCATCAAATTACCCAATTATCAAATATAGGATTATAGAATAAGTTGGAAGGGAATAGTGTGGTCAGTTTAAATAAGACCAATATTTGTCTTAGTAAATTTATTATCCTGTACACCTTCTAAAATATTTTTTAAAATGTACGTCAAGTAAACTGTTGCTTAATCTTTATGTATCAGTTCACAGAATCTCAGAATTGCAAAGTCACAAAATGGTTGAGGTTGGAAGTGACCTCTGGAGGTCATCTCATTTAACACCAATGCTCAAGCAGTGGCATCTAGACCGTGTCTAGATGGCTTTTGAATATCTCCCAGAATGGAGATATTCAGTCACTCAGGTCAACCTGTTCCAGTGTTCAGTCACCCTGAGAGTACTTGGAGGAGGTTAGCTCTGAATATTAATCACCTTTCTTGGTCCCTCTTCCCTCCATTGCCTTATCCCATTGGACTCTTCCAAACAGATTCTTAAAGAGGCGAAAGTCTGCTCTCTGAAGTCTAGGGTTGTAATCTTGCTTTTTGCCCTGTGCCCTCCCCTCAGAATCCTGAACTCCACCATCTCATGGTAGCTGCAGCCAAGGGTGCCTTCACCCTTTGCTTTTCCAATGAGCCCTTCCTCGTCTGTGAGTATGAGATCCAGCACATCACCTCTCCTCATTGGTTCCTCTATCACTTTGGTCAGGAACTTGTCATTGATTCTCTCCAGGCACTTCTGTGATTGCTTATACCCTGTGTTGTTCCTCGAGCAGATACCAGGGTGGCTGAAGTCCTAGTAAGGACCAGTCCTACTCATAGCTGTGGTGTGATCAGGTGGCCATCAGCAGACACTACAATGTCACCCATATTGATCTGCTTTTGACCCATACGCTTTCAGTCGATTCATCATCAATCCTGAGGCAGAGTTCCATGTATTCCAGCTGTTGTCTAACATAAAGACTAGCTTCCCCTCTTCTTCCTTGCCTGTCCCTCCTGAATAGCCTGTATCCCCCCATTGCAACACTCCAGTTGTGTGAGCCATCCCGCTAAGCCTCTGTGATCCCAACAGGATTGTAGCCCTACAACTACACACGGATCTCCTCATGTTTATTCTCCATGCTATGTGCATTAGTGTATAGGCACTTCAGAGAGGCACCCTAGCATGCTGATTTCCCTGAGAGTATCTGCTGGTTGGGGTGGTCCCCCCCAAAAAGGCACTTCCTTGCTTACATGGAAATGGCGGAGGTGGCCCTGCTTAAGCTCTATCTTGTTGATTTTGTGTTCACCTCACTCCAGGTCCTTTGCTTGTCAACCCAGTCCCTCTTGCCCTCATAGGGCTGCTGCTAGCTCACTCTTGGTTATCCCACCCTGCATATTTAGAGAAACAAATTTGTAAAATTACATACATGGAGACATTAGAACTACCTGGAATTTTTGTTTGTTTTCCTCATTTTGTTATTTGTTGCAATTTAACTGATTCTCATGCAAAGTCTACTTATCTCTACAGAGTAACTTTTAAAAGCAGTCACTGTCATTTTGGTCCTTGTTACTCCTCGAGGAGCATAGGGCTGCAACAACACTATGCCACCGAACCCAGTGGGATAGTGTTGTTGCAATTTCTGTAACAGATTTTGTTTTTTACATGATTGGGTTGTTAGCCCAAAACAAAACCCCCAACCTAGAGGGCCAGGGTGCAATATTTTAGTCTGGCCCGACAAGGCACGCAAGCCACCACACCACGACAAGGTAAATTGCACCAACTAGTGGTGGAGTTACTGTCATTATTTCAGCCTAATCTTGTTTCAAAAATCACCAAGAAAATACGAATAGTAGTAAAAGAAGCATCATTAGCCAGTCACTTCTCTTACAAAACAAAATCATGGACCAGATGTTCAGATGGGTGAAGCAGAGGAACTATTCCATTTATTTTATCTAACTAATTGCACCCATGGACAGCAGTAAAACTACATGAATTTACACCAACCAAAGACTGGTCTGGTTTTCCTACTCCTTTCACCCTAAGTTTCTCATTATTTGTCTCTCAGAGTATAGACTATTTAGGCACACTTTGTCCAGCCCTGTAAAGGGTGAACAAAGTTATCTGCTGATAGAATAAGGACTAGTGCAAGAAAATGGAGAGAAATGCATGCAGTTTGCTCCATTAGGAAAACTCACAGGCCAACTTCCAACTTTGGGGTGATTCTCCAAGCAGCAGTAACAGATAAAGTAGTAAGGGCCTTCCATTCAGTAGGAGCTCAGGGTTACTTCAGCTCAGGCTAACAAAAATCAGGATTAAAAACAGAAGATATATAGGGGAGTTATCATTTTGCCATTCCTCTGTTGCTGTGAATGTGAATATATTTGCAATTACCAATAGATTAATTCCACATGCCTCTATTGCTGACTCTTGTGATGAGGAAACATTACACTTGGACTAAGAAAGCAAACTGAGAACATTATAAAAACAGGATAGTTGTTTTTCATACTTATTTCATTCTTAAGTTGTCAGAACTTCACTATCAATAATGTGTTAAATAGATATACTAGGCACTGTAGAAATGCAGCATTTCTGCAAGAATGTTACCTGAATTGCAAATGATACCACAACAAGCTAATTGTTTTAGCAGTAGAGAAGACTTTTTGACAAAGGGTAAAGGAGGAAGCCAAATACAGAACACATTTTTCTGTAAGGGAACTGGATCATACTAATACATAGGTAAATAAGGAGCACATAATGAACTCTCTCTTCATATGGGATTTTTAAAATGTCACTACAGTTGTTAATTGCTACAAACATGTACTTCAGCGTGCAGAAGGTAAAGCACTGTTTGCTACAAGACACAGGGGAACAGGGAACAGAAATTAAGAATTTGAACCTTAACAGACTGTGCTTGAAGACAGACATAAAAATAGGTCTTTATGATCTTTCCAATCTTGCCTACATTCAAAGTGTCTGACTCATTTGAGAAACAACTCTGGGCTTCATTGAAATGTTTACTTGCATAAGATCTACTACACTTGACTAAAGGAAACAAAATCATCTTCATAATTTGCCAAGTGCATAAGGCCCTGGATAATTTTCTTTATGACTAAATATAATATAACTCCATAAAAAGTGTCATTTAAATTGTTAAAGAAGAATTATTTTAAAATGTAAATAAATTTCCCCAGAGAATCCTTTCGTATCATGCTGCTATACTAGAAGTTGGTTACATAAAAAAATGAATCCTTTGAGGTGTCACATGGCTTGTCTGTGCCATGCAGTATGCTTTCAAGATAAGCATTTTTCAGATATAGCATTAGCAGTAAGGTCTGTGCTAAATTTATGCTGTTGGCCCAATTTCCACAAAGGTTTATTTTACAAAAACTAGAACTGAGGTGCTGCTGTTCTACAACACTTTTATAACATTAATGTGGGTCACTGACATGATGACAGAAAACTATGATTTGATGTCAGCAGGGTTAAAATTTCAGGCTTGAATAAAATGTTTCAGTCAGAAGGGACAATACTGTCAATGAACAAAAAGACATTTCCATTTATCTTATCTGACAGTAGAAAATATACAGTATAAGAAAGTACTACAGGAGCACTTGCTAGCACCGTTACAACTAAAGAGGACTTTCACACCAGGGAATGTTTTAAGTATTTTACTTCTAACATGGATTCATTTCCCTTGCAATTACCTTTAAGGTGTTCTGTCATTTTGGCTGCCTCCAATAACGACTTCTACTAATGTATGTCCTCTACATCTCTTAGTCTACCTCACAATTACATTAAAATACGTGTTTTAGAGGCATGAGAGACATTACTTGATGTACTCTCATGTCAGAATTAAGCCTTTGTTCTATAAAAGAGGAGCATATAAATAAAAAGTATTTCAGCAGGTGTTCCATTCTGAAATAATATAAACCCCCATAGTTAATAACATAGCATATCTTTGCTGAAGATCCAAAAGAGAAACAAATGAGATCTATACATATGAGACCTATACCTGGTAAAATGTACAGAATTTTCAAACTTCGCTCATTGAAATTATTCCCAACTAAATCTTCATATATTCATCCTTAGCACCAAAATGGACAATATTTTTTACTGTATCATCTCTGTCCCAGCCTGGTGGACATTTTTGCAGATGACTCCATTGCTTCCTATTAAAAGTAGACATAAATCTCAACTTTCTACTTTGTTACTCCTTATCTGCACTCACCGATTCACAGTCACATAACAAAAAATTAAATAACACAGCAGAGAATGACGTAGAAAAAAATGCTAGTAAAAATTAGGAATACAAACCATAAACTGTGTTTGGGTTTTCCAATTTAAATATGGATGGAAAAGTTTCTTGGAGTCCATGTCTAGCAGCCATATCTTTGTCTCCCCTCACATATGCATTGTAAGCTGCTAATTCACCTAAAACAATTTACTCGAGGCACGCTTCTACCCCTAACTAGAAAGTTAGCATGGGCTGCTGAAAATACTAATAGTATTGCTAACCAAAACGTTCACAAATCATATAAGACTTAAAGTTAAAAATGTGTAAAGTTAAATGTGTGGACTAACATTTTTCCATTCATTATTCGGTTTTGAGAATTAATACAACTTTCCTTAAATTATTTATATATTGTCAGTTTGTCTTTGCTGTGCTTACCATGCCCTCTCCCACCAGAGAAAGCGTTCTTGGCTTATATGCAGACTCTGAATTCACAAAAGAAGAGGCACAACCTACTAAGGCAAGATGTTCTGCATTCCTAGGTTTTGCTGGAGAGCTCGGTCCCGTTTGCGTTACTGCTTTAGGAAAGAACTTAAGCTTTGAACCTGACCCCATGAAAAGCTACAATAATGATAATGCTAATACCAATATTAGTGATGCTGGTGATCGTGGAAAGCAGAAGTTACTTTGTCTCCTTTTTGCAGAGAGGTGACAGTGACAGGTACGTAAGTTATCTTGGCCAAATTGAAATCTGACATATGCAACCTTTCTGTGTCATTGGTTATTGGTAGTACTCTACCACCCATGAGAACAAATGTTATCACAGGAGGGAAAAGAAAAGCCAAAAATATGTGACAGACAAGTTTTCAGCAGGACAGGGTTTCTGCTGGTAAGTTCTTGATCCTGCCTTCACCTACACTCAGAGACATTTCTGTGGAGCTATCAAAGTATGACTGAAAGAGATTCACGATTCAGTAGAAGTTCATTTTTGATATCTATAGGAGGTTACAGGAAATGCTAGGAATGTGTTATGAACAGATCTGACAGTTGCCAGTAACACCATTAAATCTCTTGTACAAATGAAAAAATGTGGACTTAATTGCAGCAAGCTCAGGTATGAATGGCAGTGAAGCCATTCAAGCTTGGCTTTAAGCCATGGCAATTTGGGATTCAGCTGCTGGGTAAGTACAAGCAGCCTCTTGTGTCAACTCTGCTGAAATTTCACTGGTGAAGGGAAAAATGCTGTCAAACAATGTCAAAACAACTCATGAAAAAATAGAACATTTCCTTGTGAAATGTTCTCAATTCAACTGTTCTTAACTTTGTATTAAATAAAATGTTACAAAATTGAAAAGAATTCAAAACAAAGTTCTGGTTGACTTCAGATGACCAGGTCTTTTCTAAAGGCTTCCAAACCAAAATATACTATTAGCCACTTAACAACTTGTAAAAAAATACCATTGACAAGGTGATTTTTACTGTATTGGAGTCACACTTTAACAAATTCTCATTTTATGAAAAAAATCTTTAGCACATCCCACAGAGCAGGTAAGAGACACGGTCCAGCTGTTCTGACAAGGTTATGTATTCATGAATTGCTGAGTCACTTTTGAAGATAAACCCCAATTCCCTGAAATCTGTAATTGAAGAGCTAACATGAGATCCATAGCAAGTGAGAAAAGACCAGATTGAACAACTAATAGGTAGACTGTAAACCTAATGGCATTATATGCAGCATAAATACTCAGATATTTCAAGACAGGTAAATCATCTTTTGTATATGTTATAAAGTATATACCTGGAGAAGCTAAAGGGAAACAGTGTAGATATCACTGCTAAACAACAATATAAATTCTGGAGAGCTTGCACGAGCTAAACCATGGTCAGCCCATCTGTAGCATCTTTATTTTCATTACTTACTTCACATAACATCATAACATTTTAGATTAGCTTCATATGGCAATCCACTAACCATTTATATGCCTGAGCATGTTGAATAGTTCTAGTCAAGTTATCTCTCAAAAGT
The DNA here is from genome assembly GCA_013400195.1 of Aramus guarauna. Lineage (NCBI taxonomy): Eukaryota > Metazoa > Chordata > Aves > Gruiformes > Aramidae > Aramus > Aramus guarauna. Next base: position 226,102 of record VXBL01003180.1, read on the forward strand.
GGATAAATTGAAGACATTCACTCCTTTGCTCTGAAAGGAAACTGAAGGAACCAGTAATGATAATTCCATATTCGTTCTGGCAGAAATACTACTGGTGAAAAATAAGAGGGTATTAAGTCCTGTGCTCCACAACAGAAGGAAACAATTTCTATTTTTTCAATTATAGATTTTTCAGCAGAAACATAATGCAGATTGCAAACTTTCAGCCATTTCTGTTACTTAAAAAATCAAGATTCTGGAAAAGGCATACTTTTCAACCACTTTTTTTCTCAGCATGGAAATGCCCCATGCCTTGGATCACCAGTGACAATTATAAGGTCTTGGGACCTTGGCCACGGAATGTGCTTTCCGATTGCTTTGAGCACACCCTGCATGGCACCACGGCCTCTGTCACCCTGCAACTGCTTGTGCCAGACTCAGCAGTTCCAGTAGCATTTGGCAGGTGGAGGAATTGAGATGGAAGCTGTGGGAGTGCAAGGTAGTAGTCTTCCCTGACTACTCTCCCTGTGTAAGACTTCTGCATTGCTTGGGTGAGGCTGATTTTCTCACACAAAACCTGCTTTAAGATGGGGCCACTGACCATTGACAACGCAACCCTAGTCTAAATAAGTTTCGTGAATCTGAACAATTAAAGGATGGGCTATTTAGAGACTACTCATTTGTGACATGACCAATAAGTGGTTCGAAGCTAGCTAGTAGCAATAAATGGATTTTTGAAGGGCTAATATTGTGTTTTGCAGAAGAGCAAACAAGCAGAGAAAGAACTCAAGAGCATATAATTACAAGTGTCATAAAGACAAAATACAAGAGTAAACAAAAATTGAGATCAGATAGGTTTGCAATAAGCGTTGAACTAATCACAGCACAAAATAAAGGTACAAGAGGTTCAGAGTTGTTTATTCAATAACATTTCTTCTGATGTACTCGAAAGCACAAACACAGAGATTAGTTGTAATGTACTCCAGTGCACATGTGCAGAACCACTTTCACGTTATCCCAGCCGCAGTACACATCACCAAGCCTCATTGAACCCTGAAGTCTGAATGTGCTGGTGAGTTTGCAGAGTGACTCACTGGCACTTTTTAAAACTTTCTTCTCCCATGATTGCGCAAATTCGCACTGGTCAAGTCCTTCACTCATGTTTCTCCCTTACATCTTTCCCCTCAGAATTATCTTCCTAAGTGTTTTATTCTTCATTTTTTCACATTTATTCCACTCCACTGTATTTTCTTCCAGTGTGCTCTGATACTGCAGCCACTAGTCATTTTAAAGAACCAGATTTATTCTCTTACCTTGCCTCTTAAAGCTTCCAAGTGATCCCAATAAGGGTGGTTTCCCTAAAGGCTGTGTCAAACAGCTTCCAATCTAATTAGTCCAGCAGTAGCCTTGTCTTTGGGATTTTGACTGGCAGGTTCTTTCAGATGCTAAGATTTTCCTCTCCAATAGTCTTGTGCTAGTCTTATAGGTAACAATTTCTACAGAAAATCATCGGGTAACTGCCTGCTCATGGCTGTAGCAGAGGCTGCGCCAGACCTCGGTCTGAGAATGGCCTGAGTGTTTTCTTTCAACACTTCAATATGGGAGGGTCAGCTATCCTGAGATCTGAAGGGGTATAGCATATTCCATGTTCTGCTATATACAATGTAGAGAATTTGTATACTCAGTCCTCTAGCCTTATAAAAATATTTTCATTCCTTCTTTAAGTCTCAAGTGTTTCTATATTTCTACTTACTCTCATTTTGATATGACAATAGGAGACAATATAGTGTAAGTTTCAGCTCTTAATTTTTTCAGCAGGGTTAACCTTTAATGCAGCTTAGTGACTAAAGCCTCACTTTTGAGAGGGCTCAAATCAATGGCTTCTGCCAAGTGGAGGAAAAAATTCGGTCCATTTCATTCATTTTATACTTGCTGATTGAATTCAATTGTGAGGCCTATATATGGTGGTAGATTTTCCATTTTCAGGACAAGTACATGCAATATGTCTGCTTTTCATTTAGTAAAATGAATCATTAACAATTGATGCAAAGTGGCATAATAGATATTAGTGTTCTTTTGCATCTAGTGCTGGGTTCAACTGGGGATTAAATTGCCTCATGTCCCTCACGTTAATAATTGCTAAGGCTGACATTTATGAGGGTAGCATGAAGGATATTTCAGACTTGCAGATGAATGTCATTTCAGAGACTGTGGATTAGATGTTTACATGCTCATATGGCAGCTAATAATGAAAATGAACTTCAATTATTTGTACAGATATCAAACCTTTCTTGACAAATATTAATAAGGTAATATATAATACATATGTAGTATATAGAAGATGTATATAATACCAGTTAGGGTAGATTTTTAGCAATAAACAAGATATTTTTATACTCTCAAGTGCAAATTCACATTAGGCAAAAATATTATCTGCGACTTAGTTTAATATTTTTAAAAAACACAATCAATCGCAGTTTCTTCATGCAGAGGGGATACATTTTTCTGCTTTCATAATGGAATGGAAAGTAATGATGCATTCCAACAAAGGCATAATTCTTTCTTTTGGTGTTTATGATCAACTTCCATAAATACAGAAAAGCACTAAGCTCAAAGTATAATACATGAATCCTGTAGTAGCAGAGATGGAAGTGATTATGCCTAAAGAGATATTAGCAAGTAAAAATGAATTGCCTGTTAAACTATTTCTTCATGCTGTAAGGCTGTATATTGCAATGATCAACTTGTGCAAAGTTTCTGCTGACATCAGTAATGCTATGTACCTATGTTGCAGGCTCTGGGCGAAGTGTTGCCCTTTCTATCACTACTTCGGTGGACAGAGTTTAAAATTCCCTCTTTGTTCTAGTTTCATTTTCCACTTTCTCTTCCTATCTAGCATTGGCCTGCTCCTTGTGTTCATCAGGCAACACCATTGCCTGGTGCATTTACTTTTCCTTCCAGCAACTGTGGTTTAGCTGCTCAGCAAAAAGACTTTTCATTCCAGAACAGATCAGTGTAAGTGATTTAGCAGTAATTCTGCTTGTGGATATGCTGGGATCGAGTACTCAGAGTCTCAGTTCTGCATTGTAAAACTTGCAGTGAAGCTGCGCTGCCATGGATTCATTTTCTATGCTTAAACAAGCTAGATTAGAGCTGCCTCTGGTGTAACACTTCTGCTGATACTTCTTACAGACTGTGCACCTACTTGATGGCAGCTGGGCAAAAGGCTGCACTCATTAAATAAGAATTCTCTGGATCACTGTAAATGATATCATATTTTTTTCATCACTATTTATTCTCTTTTTCCTTCTGAGATTGTTTAACTCTGGAATAACAACATTGAAACTGTCTGAGGATACTCCATATGAAAAGTTGCACTGCATTACTCCAGTCATTTGATCTGGAAACAAACCTTGTCATTTCAATATAATCATGTAAAGCGAAACCAGGAAAAAAAACAACCAACAAACAAACAAATGCAGTCAGTAAGTTTTATGTCTATAGTGAGAAGAATATCTATCGTGTCTCATGAAAGAAAGGAGGACACATGAGTCTAAGAGCCTGTTTATAAAAAACAACCCAGCTAAAATAGTAGTTTCTTAACACTCTCTAAGTGACAAACTGACCAGTTATTTTAAAAAGGGCAAGCAGGAAATGAAAAAATTGCCAGAGAGAAATATGTTTGCATTTCCATGCTCACTACACCTAAAGATATTCTCACTCCTCTAACTTAAGAGGTAACACCAAAATTCCTAAGAAGATGTGCATATAGAGGAAGGAAACCTCAAATAGACCTACTTTAGAACAATTTTTTTAAGTCTTTAAAAACTAACAGTGCCATCTTGAAATTATTCTGCTGTTATGGGCAGCCAACTTAGAGAATGCTGGCAGGGGTCATGGTATCAGAGTTGCTCAGACAAATAAACGAACACGGTTCTACGTTCCAAGAAGCTGCAGGGAGGAGAAAAGCCTGCATAAGCTATTAGAGAATTACAGTAAACATGCTTTTTGATCACAAGGGCACATACTGCTGTAGTGAGGTTAAGCACAATTGAAATAAAGTCAAGGTGAGTTTTTTAAAACTGGCCAGTTGGGGAAAAATGCTATTTTCATAGTAGAACTGATACATTGTTTTCCATGAGAGGAGTTTGTTTCTAAACAATACTGAGGTTTTTGGTGCTTTGGGGTTCACCCCCCCCCAAAAAAAAAAAAAAAAAAAAAAAAATTTCTTTTTTTGCTAACTAAACCAAAAGGAAGACATTACAAATGTACTCAGGGCTTGCTCAGTCACTCAAAGACTAAACTCAGTGACTATGGCCGCATCCAGTTTGGTGCAGCATACTTTCACTACCACATTTTCCCTGTGATAATTGTCCTTACAGGTGCCAAGGATGATATGGGCCAGATTATGTGTGGCACATTATGAATATATAAATCTATCATCAACTGTAAAGATTTGATAAGTGTAGTCACAGGTAGTGGTTTTTTACAGCCCTAGTGTCTGAAGTTGTGTGTGGGTTCTAGATTTTATTTTCTTTGAGAAACAAATAATCTAAAATGCCTTTTTCACTTGTGTTGATGGGGAAGAAATTCATAATCTAAAGATTCAAGAACCAGACCACAAATACTAAAAAACAGTGTGGATTTTTATCACAATTTTTACACATTCCTATGGGGGTTTTTTGGGTGTGTTGTTAATGTATCATCACAGAAAAACCTGCAATCACTATCCAAAAGGTACAAATAGGAAACAGAAGCTCAGGCAGTTCAATGGACTTGTTCAGGTTTTCACAGAAAGCAGCACTGTGACCCTAAATCTGGTTCTCCTAAACCACAAACCAATCATTTATTCATAGGACTATCTTTACAATTTGGGTAATGTTTACTTTTAAAGAAAGCTAATAAGAATAACTGACTGTTGAAACCGAAGCTTCTGGAGACAAGTATTTTCAATAAAAAATACTTACAGATACCTAGGCAGAGAAACAGAGTCAATAATATCCTGTTGATCCCCAAGCTTAACAAGGGAAATTATGGAAAAGCTTGTAGAGGAAAACTCAGTAACATTTCCCAAGATTTTATTTAATTTTAAAAGCTGAAGTATTTATCCTCATTCACCCCAAAACTAAACCAAAGTGCTTTCCACTTTTTGAAGTTTCTCTGTTACAGAAGGCATATAGAAAAGAAAGATCATATTAACAAAGAGTTTGATTTTTGTTGAGATTTAAAATTTAAGTGAGCTTTGCACTGTTAACATCTACATTTGAAATAGGTGAGAGCAGTTTGGGGAAAATCAGCCTACAGACCATGGCACACAGATTTATTTTGTAATACACTCTGTGGAAACCAAAATGAAGTGTAGCGGAAGGCAGACAATCTTGCAGAGATTATGCAAAGGTATTGAAAGTCCCTATGCTAATGAATGTTTGCTAAGCCCTCTTTTATCTTCTATCTAAATATCTTCTCAAGGAATTGACTTCACTGATTACTACTACCACTACTATTACTGTCGGTAAGTTAGTAAAAGGTATATTACATACAGCAAGTATTGAAAGGGCTGAATTCAGAAATAAAAGTAAGTTTACATGGCATGTGCTTCAGGATTTATAGCACAATTGTCTTTTCAAGAACAGGTCACTTTGCAATACAACAGTTGTTTCATTTATCTCGTGCTGAGTTACAATAGAGAGTGGACTCAAAGTTGATTAAAAATTAAACTGCACTTTATTCAACATAATGGTAAAAGGATGCTGCATAAATTGAACTGACTTTTCCATTTCTCTCATCACAGTCTGCTTTCTGGTTTCTTTTCACATGCTGATATTCTTAAATGCCGGACATTTTCTGAGAATTTAAATGTTAAGGATTAGAAGAGATAATTGCTCCCAGGGCTAATGGACACTATTACATGGAGCATGACTGAAACATTCTTCTGCTTCATTTGGTTCTCTGATATTCCCTTCCTCTACAGTCAGGAGGTCACCTGCTATACTCATATGGTATAGAAATACAATGAAAGTAGAAATATATTTATATTGCACAGAAATGGCTGGGGTCTCAGCACATGGAAATTGCCAGTGTTGGACTTCACGTGAATTCATCTCTAATGCTAGAAATGATTTCGTTTGCTACTAAAGAAGACCTCCTTTTTTTTTTTGTCTTCAGATCAATTCAGAGTGCAATCACAGTTGCATAAGGCACAGCAAGTCATAGATAGTAAGAATGACAATTAAGACCACTTTCTCACAGGATTCAGTAACCAGATGCAAGCTTCTTAAAAATCCAGCTGATTTTTTCTGCCCTGCCCTTACATTCAGGTTCTTTGATAACCCTATTCATTCTAGGTAGAGGAAAGCACTTAGCTGACGTTTTCACCCATGACATGTGTAAAGGTCTAACTCGAGAGTCATCTTGTTCTATTACATCCTTATCTTCTGGAAATGTGATTGTATTCTCTTGAATATGGCTTGTTTGTTCCTTGTCCTCATTTTTCTGAAATATTGTTAAATATTATCATCAGATCTTGTTACATAAAGCAGCTTTCTGCCAGTGAGAAATGTCATGTGCCTTTGATTTTTGGATCATTACTTTTTTTCATGGTGTGGTATCTACTTCCTACCTTCAGAATCCTCTTACTAAACACAATTAACATTTCACCATTTTGAGTTTTCTACTTCACATTCTTACTAGTTTTTATATATTCTAATGGAAAATGAAGCTTAATTGATACTGATTTGTTGTTAATGTTTATTTCTATATAAAAAGAAAAGATACTGTTAGGTGCTTTTATCACTTTCCTGTGAGACTCTTTATCTCTAGAAATCATGTCATGAAACACAGCGATTTCCAGATAGCAAAGGAAGTACTTAAAATAGATTACGTTAAAATACGCTAAGGTCTCAGAATATTCATGGTTAGCCCTCTTTCTGCTTCCCCTTTCCCAAGGCCTTGGAGTTCAGGTCAGCTGCGTAACAATTTTTAAGGTCAAAAAACTTGTTAGCTTATTAAATGGAACCAGCTTCAAAGTGGAAAGGCCTGCAAATCACCCTTCTTCAGCATAATCTCTGTTAAAAAAATCTCTTATAAAGTCAGAACTTTACAACAGGGTGGAGGAGAAGAGAGAATGGAAGAATTGCATGTAACAGATTGTGACAGATCCCAGTATCCTCACGTAATGCACAGAGTAACACAGTTCTGAAAATCGTCAACAACCACAAGTAAGCATAAGTGTTAGAATAGAGTATAATTAGGTTTGAGTCTAATTAGTCAGTGGGGAAATGTAGATGATAAAACAACAAGCAAAAAAAATCCAAACCATCCAAGCCACAAAACAACAATGTGGCTCCTTACACATACTGGAGCCTTTCACATCAACATTATTTTGTGTGATTCTCTTTCATATACTATAATAGCTGCAAAATCAGTTTTGAAGCTTCTCTGCTTCTCATACTCTTTGCAATGAAACTCATTTTCTACACATTTTTCTTACTCCTCCATGCAGCTTCCCATTGTATGTACAATGAATTATGTTCTGGATGAGCCTGTCTTTGGCCTCTGGGACTCTTGGATGGGCTTATTCTGCACTGTGCTTAGGCTTCTCAGTCGCTTTGACCTGTTCCTTTTACAGCTTAGCAGCCTGTGCCATTTGGAAGGATTTCTCTCATTTATTTGGAGGTATCTGCATGGGAATAAGGTCAGGCATAGATAATTATTTATTATTCATTTTTTGTATATTTTCAAGATTTTGCATATGGACCATGGCTCTCACATCCGCCTAATGACTCCGTTTTTCTGCCAAAGGCTTCATATACGCAAGTATTTGTTTTATTGTCTTGTTTAGGATCACGGTATTCAGAAATCTTTGGCACTGACTGTGGTGACTGTGCAGAATTTGTGCTGTTCATTTCTTAGCCCTTCTACTTCTTTTCTCCTTTTGAACAGTAAAGTCTTTGTTTCTTTTTCTCCATCCTTTTTCCCTCCTTGATTTGTTCTGTATAACAGTTCAGTTCTTTATTTCACCTTTTAAATCCAAATTGAAAATCCAGCTTTCTTAGTGACTTTCTTACTTTATGTCCTTTAGACTTCCCTTGACTTAATTCCAAATAGTGAGGAGTGTATTTTGAAGTGGTCAGCCTCCTCATTAATGCTTCTCTGTTAAATGACATGGTCAAGGCCACATAGTCACTGAGCATCTGCACCCATCAAACGCTGTTATCACTGGGGAAGAGCCACCTCATTGTATGTTCAGTCTCACAGAGGGATGTGGATTCAGACCACTGTGGGTACCACAGTGTGCAGACATTAGAAAACACATCACAACTCCAGCCGTAGGAGGGACAGCGATGTACAATGAAGGAGGTGTTTACATCAGGGAGCTGGTATTGGGCACAAATGCTGAGGTCTGCCCAACAGGAGACAAGGGAACAGTAAAGAATGAGACAGGACAAGGAGGAAAAGGAGAACAGCAAAAATAAGATATGAAAAAAAGAACAACAAAAATGGTGGAGTCAGGAGAGCTACGTGAGACAAACTTCTCTGGTGTTTAAGTTCCCAGAACAGGAGAATAGGTTTCCCTAAAACTGACTTCAGATTGGAGCTTCTCAGTTCTGGAACTATACTAAAGAAACTAAAGGAATTTATTTTTAAGCTTTCCAAACCATGTTAACCTTCCCAAATTAATAAGCATATGTTCACATTTGAAAGCTTCTTAAATAGTTCTCTGCCTAGGATAACTTAAACTACAGCACTATAAAACAGAATTTGCAAAAAGTTCTGTGAATAGAAATAGCAGTGGAAGGCAACATATACTGCATGGAGTGCTGCCATCTTTTGGTTACAACAAATTAGGATTGTTACAAGAGAGCTCTGAATATATTTAAGCAAGATGAATACAGTCTGAAAGCATAATATGTAAGCTAAGTATTATTAAATACAATTACCATTATTACTAAAATGACTAAATTTTGTATTAAAGACTCACTCTGAAATGTAAGATTGCTACTAAAAATAAAGTGTCATTTCATTTAGCCTCTCATTTTATTTATTTTTTAAACCTTTGCTATTTCAAAGATCTGGATAAGCAGAGCAGTGAAGGATTTCTTCTCGTCTTGTTGAAGAGGAAGTTAAAACACCATTTAAAGCACATAGGAAATTACATTAGTTAATCATTTCTGCAAGTCTCTCTATTAAAAACAGCAGATTGCAAGATAATATTGTAGTGTCTATAACATAAGTAGGCGTAATTTTACTAAGATGATGATTTGCAATTTTTTTCAAGATTTTAAAAACAAGAATCTCTCCTTAAAATACGACATGCGTTTTGCTGTTATGTTTTAGAGATACTATACATTTCCACAGTCCCATAGCAGAACAGTAGGCAGCCATTTCCATCTATTTTTATGGTAACCAGTAGAGATTGCATTTTTTAATAGTAATTAATAAATAAATAACCACTCATTTGAGGGAAATTCCCAGCAGTTTGTTTTTACCTTTTCCTTTCCATAAAAGGATGTAAAATATTTTTCTTTCTGTGCATAGTTCATTTGAATTAATGGTATACCCAAGTTCCATCCCCATCAGAGACACATCTGCGCAAGTGACTATCACATAGTTACTTTAATTTATGTAATTTCCACAGATGAAAAACTGTATACATAGAACATTTGTTTAGCTTTAGTAGAGCTTAGAAGTGGACGGGGTTGTTTTCTTTTGAAGGAAGCGAGCCACTGGTCCTTGAGCAGAGTATTCTTATTTTGACTTTTCTTTCAAATATGTAATATTTCTTTACAGTTACGTTTATTTAAGTTTCTGGATTCATGGCTAATAGTCAAAGTTTGAAAATATGACTTGAAAGGCAGTAATGTCAATAGCCAAATAAGAGTTAAAACCAGATTATTTTCTCTGGAGACTTTTGAATAATCAGGTTTATAAATTTAATATTTTAATCAATTGGAAAGATATTTGTTTACTCTCAGATTTCTTTGCTTTTTCACTGTAGACTAACAGCTACAATGGGAAACAAACAAACAAACAAACAAACAAACACCCCAAACAAACAAGGAGGAGAAACTTCCAGACGCAGTCTGTGAGATTTCTCATCTCCCAACTACATTAATTACATTATGTCCCTGAAAGAATATTCTAAATGAAATCGTTCACTGAAAGTCTTACACACAGTCCAGCTGCCTGGACTTCTCTAATACTTCTGTCATCTATTAATAATTCACAGAAAGCCAACTGGTAGACTGCATACCCATTTTCTGCTCTCTCAATATCTGCCAGTCATGGGTAAAAAAAGATTTTCCACCTGGTAGCTATGGGGAGATAGAAGTTTACCAATTTCAAGTCTTAAAAAAATCTCAAGTCTGGCTTTAATAAAAAATAAAATTTGCTTTTAACAACACATGTATTTTAAAATAATTTTTCAAAATATTTTAGCTCTATTTATTTTGAAGTTCACTCATGTCATATTTTCACAAGCTTTATTATAACCAAGAGGACAAGAATTTTACTTTGAAAGTAAATAAAAATGTGATTTTTACATAGTCACACATCTCTGGAAGCTTGAGCTTTTAGAAAAAGAGATAAGAAAAACCATGAGAGCTGGAATAAAATCATGAGAATTTAACAACACTGATACAGAAAGGTTCTTGGCTTGAAAAGATGGAGCAGTCTATTAGAACAGAATAATACAATTCTTCCCATAGGCAAAAAGATCGTATATATTGCTGCCTTCAATATTTAAATAACATAGATGAAATTTGATATATACAAAACCTGAAGCTGTACCTAACAGGACTGGTTATTTTGTTTTATACATATTTTCTTTGCACAGTAACGCTATAGAGAAAACATTAATTATTTATTATATTAGTCATCATTACTAATATAATTCCAGTCAAAAGAGAAGGAGGCTAAACTCAGCTGTGGTGTAATTGAATTTATACTTACTTACACCAGTTACAGATTTGGCTCATTATTTGTATTTTAATTTTGTGTCAAGTAACAAAAATACTTTTTGACCTTGTGATCAAAGGGAAAAACACAATTTCCCTTTGAAAGACAAATGGGACATGAGGCTCTTGGAGTTATCTTTTTTATAGTTACATCCTACAAACTTTGATTATAATAATGGTAATTTTGACTGAAGATTATGGTATTCGACCAATCATAGACCTAATTTAGCTTCAAATTGATACAACTCCATTGAAAGCAATTGGTTGCATCTATTTACACCAGAACTGATTTTGGATCATTTCCTTTGAGAGACTGCATTTCCCTTCAGTTATTAGAATCTTGTCTCCCAGAGGTAGAGACATTATCATATTATTTGCACAAAGGAACAACATCAAATACTGCATACATAAGGATGGAAAAACATTTTAAAAAGCTGCATGCTTCTTTCTTTAAGGACTTTGAGGAAGAAAGCATAGAAGTGTGACCTTACATTCCAGTATTTATGGGATGCCCCATTGAATGGAGAGTCCCATATTCCAGTTTGCACATTTTCACTCTGCTTAGTGTAGTCAGCTAACACCTCTCCACAAATCCTCATTTAAAACAGTTCAAGAGTAAAAGGTGGTAGCACCTGCAATAATAGTAGTTCTTCAACAAGTTCTTAAAATTGCTGGGGAAAAAAAAAAAAAAGTATTGATGACTCTTTTGGAAAAAGCGCAATATTTGCTGTTACCATCATGTCATGGTAGGCATTTTTCTGCATCTTGAACTTATGTTGTGATTTTTTCTCTCTTCTTCATTGTCTTGTTGCAGGTATTGTTCTCCTGTTTCCTGTGGAGCTGAAATGAATAAAATTCACAAAAGAGACATGGTTAATGAGAGTAAGAGTGAGAATGCAGCAATAATAGGAGTAATAAAAGGTGAATTTCAGTTCAGAGAAAAAAGAAATATCTTTCTGTAGTATTCCTGTGGATAGAATTAAGAAACAAGACTCATTCTGAGACTTGACAGGATTAACTTGCTAACAAATATCACCTTTAGTGCCTCAATGCTTTTACTAGATAGTCTCAGAACCAGCACTTTTGGTGCTTGAATTAGCGATCAGGTTCTGCATACACAGCAATATTATTACTGCTTTGGGCTCTTGTATGGGAAATTCTCACAATCCATTTAAAGTTAAGATTTTAATTTCTCAAATTATTACAAGACTTGAATTTAGACACAAAATGTTGTGTGTATGCCCCCCAAATACTCTGATGGAGCTTTATACTCTGTGGTGCATCCCCTTTAGAATATAAGGTCAGATTTGTATGTTTTCTCTCTCCTGAAAGCAAGAGTTTCTACTTCAGAAGTCACATGCATGTTCATCAGACATTGGAAGAATGAATGCCTGAGATTCTTTGTCAAATATTTTTAAAGGATATTTCCAAATTATTTGTTAAAGTTTTAAAAAGTTGTTGGGGGTTTTTTGGATTTGTTTTTTTGGGGTTTTTTTTGTTGGTTTTTTTTTCAAGAAGGAGGGGAAAAAGGAAGGTCATTAATTAGTATAACTATGTATAGCTTTAATAACCTACTTTAAGCATTGTTGCATTTCATAGTATAAAGAACATCTTGAGTAAAGACTATTTGTATACTCTTTCAAACAATTCTTCCCTCTTCCTTTCTAAAATGTGACTATATGGAAAAGTAATTTTTCCTATGATACCTGTCTCAACATCTGTATACTGGGCTGGTTGAGAAAGAATAAATGGACAGTTTTTGTATTAGCAGGCATTATCAATGGAGTTAAGAAAGGCCTTGTGCTGTTCAGCAGATTCATAAATTACTCAAACATGGTGAACACAACAAGGGTTTGACTATATATAATAAACAAACAAAACAAACCCTTCTAGTGAGGACAGTGGCTGACAGTGGCAACCATTTCATACTCTTACTCCTTTTTGTGTATGATTTTTCCCTATGAAATCTGAAATACAAGTTTATTTCAGGTTAATCCGCATGAATTGCATCAGGCCCAGTTCTTTCCTTCAAGACTTTGAAATCTTAATAAACCTAAATACTGTTGACTCCACTATTACAGTATCCAACTGTTTATTGAATATTATTATAAAATCATATTGAACTTCAGTCCAAGAACTAACCTCTAGGGCAACAGACACTTAATGTCTCATTCTGCTAAGAATGACTGTTTACTCTTGTTATTTCCTGTCTGTCAACAATATCAAAATAATTTCTCCTTTCATCTGATGTTATCAAATATAATGAATGCCTACACAGGGTCTTTTCAGTTTTATTGTCTCTGTCTTTTCTCTTCAACTCCTGAATTAACTTGAATAATTTAATTTACCTCATTCACTTTCTTTGTACCATCTTATTATATTTTCTACTAATTTCTATATTTTCTCCTCCTTACAAGAGATTAGTATCTCCCATTTTGAGAGCATCAACCAAAGCTTCTGTCTCTACAGGAGCAACAGCAACAGGCTACATAGGTCGTATGCAGATGACATAATACTGCGCACTGAGAACAACCAAGAGAGACAATTCATCTATTCTGCATTGGATATATTTGTCTGAGTTCTTAATGCATAAGGATATATCATCATATTAGCTCTGCACCTGGACTACTGCGGTAAGTGGTTTGGGCACAACACATCACCGACAGGGATAGTGATTATGGCTCTGAGTTGGGTCGGCAGTGCTCGGTATCTGCCCAACAGATCAAAGAGCTGCATAACACATCCATAGCTGTGGGGCTAGCAAGTTTTTGGTCCCAAGCTACTCCCAAAGTAGGACGTATGCTGTTCATCCTTTGTGCTGTATTATGTAAAACCAAATATGACCCGTGAATTCTCTGGAAACAAGCTGATGCTAGATTTTCTGTTGCCACATTCATATTCCACCTTAAAATACCAGCACCCGCTGGCCATGTAGACATATTAGCTTATGTTAAAATAAGTGATATTATGTGAAGTAAAAACCTTACCATGCTGTATTTCTCTCTTTTGAAAGACAAAATAAAGTAATGTGTTTAAGTCCTTAACTAAACAGAGGTTAACAAATTTTAGAGATAGTAGAGATAGCCATAGAAATACTTTAATAGTTTTTTCTCTTTAGATTCTGAAATGTTTCATGTCTTCTGAATCTCTCCCTCTCTGTGTCTCTTTTTTCTCCCTTTATCTGTTTATTCATGAAGTAGAACTAGTAAAATATAGATCCAGAAAATTTATACATGTGTATATCTACATTTTTCTCCTTCAGCTTATCATCACTGACCTATTATATAGATGCTATTATATAGATCAGTGCCTTTTCTTCCAGTGCTGCCTTTTCCTTTGTTTCTGACTTTGGATGTTGTGAATGGCTATGCAATTTCCTTTGCTATATTAAACTAGCCTTTTTTTCCTAGCACAACCAAACAAAGGACAATACAAGGGCATAGAAACCATCATGAAATGCCTTTTATTTCACAGCTCTTTTCATCTGCTCAACAAATAACAGAAACCATGGTTAATCATTGCATACTTCTGGTTCCCTGGGCACTCATGGAGCTCTCCATATGGTCTGTTCAAAATGGAGGCACTTGCATATATCAGATCTAAATTATGCAAAGAAATATGATCATATAGTGGAACAGAGTAATAGTAGAAAAGATACCTGCTCAACAAAACCAGAAACCTCACTAATAATCACTCTATATTTCCAACTCCCAGGGTAGGAGAACATTGTACTAAATACATAAATCTCCATTCTGACATTAATTTCATAATCTTTAAAACATATTCGCTCTTGAGGTTTAAATATTGTTCCTTCATGCAAGAAACCCAATAGCACAATGAATAATTATTTTGTTTTCTTCATTCCTTTCTTCTTTTTGTCTTTTTTTCACCTTGCTCTTTCAGCCAAGCTCCTCTAAGTCCTTTTCTTTTTCTTTACCATTTATTTTGCTTCCCATTCTTAATAGTATTTTCTTCATCCTTTATTATTTTACCACTTGTTTTTAATTAGCATCCCCTAAGATAAGTGAGGTTTCTAAGCAAATACAGTTTATGGTTATTTTCTATGGAGAAAAGTTTAAAATAATTTTGTTCGGTTATTATAGGCATCACATTGAACAACCTGTGGAGAAGGTTACAGATATATGTCGCCAGTGAGCAAAAGTGGTTTTGATTAAACTTTTTTGCTTCAGCAGGTTTTGAGATGGTACATTAGTATTATGAACCAGGGGTGCTATTAAGCAAGGCAGGCAGGCCAGAGCAAATAAATGAGTCCATTCCTAGTTGGCATTAGTAGGCCAGACTTTCAGCCAGGGTAAACTAGCATCAGTAAGGTGATCAGATCACTCACTATGCAACTACACACCTGGGTACCAGGTAATGTTATCAAGGGCAAATAACAGATGCAATAACTGCTGGAGATTAGCCGTTATTCAGAAAAAGTTAAATCTTGTCCCTCTACGAAAAAGAAAAAAAAACACACACCCAAAACAACAAAAACAACACCCACACACCCAGAAAACCACCAAACCACAAACAAAAAAAACCCCAAACGGCTAAATTTTGTGCCAAACCCAGCAGATCAGCTAGTGTTTTGAGATGTAAAGGTCCAGAATAAGCAAGGAGAATTATAGTAGTTGTGCAACTACAAACTTACAGTTCAATACCTACTTTGCACTCACAAAGTGAATGCCAGAGTTGGCTGCCGGCAAAATTCCTTCCGATACAGCTTGGAGATGTCATACATGAGTTCCAACAGGGCAGGATCTGCTATCATGCTGGAATCAGCAAGGTTAGCCTGAGCCCCCTTCATCAGTGGGTTGGGCCAACTTTGTACTGGAGGAGGCAAATTACCTGTGCTTCATTCCTGTGGCTTTGCAGGGAGATGCCAATCACCTGGTGAGTGGTAATAATAGTTTATACTGCTCTACCCACTTGCAAGAACTGGGAAGGAAGTTTCTGAAACATCTCTTTATTTGGTTTTAATATTGCTTTAATGGAGAAGATATACTAAATGTTGTATACTTTTTTACAATATTCACAGAGTTGCTTTTGTTCTTAAAACTAAGTTAAAAAAGTAGACACCTTTTTCTGAAAAAGTTGATTTTGGACTTGAAGGTCTAAATCATAGTGTGATTCTTTTTTCATAACGAGAGTTTCTCATTAATGAGAGATATCAACTATCACCCTTAGGGTTATGTACTGTTAAATATATAGTAGATCTGAGCCCTTATCTAGGAGGCTAGCACCTTTATTCAGGACAGACCCAGGTAAACATTCTTTTTTTTCTTAGACAGCTTTTAATGTGAAACTGTTCTTGGTATTGCCAGATACAAATTTACCTAATTGTATGCTTTAATGCATTGGTCTGTGTGCTGATGGGGACTGATGATGTCCAGGAGCTAGAATCAGTACTGAGATCCCTTCTTCCATTAGGGAATGGAAGCCAGGCCTGTCCTTCTTCTATTTTGGATACATCCTGCAGTTCAGCCTCTTACTGGAAAGCTGTACAGCCTTGCAATGCAGATTCACTCCACTGGAATATACTTTCATCAGCTGCACCTGTATAACATGTCCCCTGTTTAATATGTCTGCTAAAGGCAATTATTTCTCTAGGAGAAGGGCTTGTCATTTAGCTTAGCCAGGAGCTAGCCCTTTGCCTTAAAAAATGTCCAATTCAACTATATCAAGTGCTTTGTGAGTATTTCCCTTCCATTTTCCTTATGTACAACTATCACAGTTTGATCAGCAAGTGGAAGGACTGTATTCCCATGAGTGCCTGCACACACACGTGCACGCACAGGGGCACACATACACAAGCCCTTTGTAATAACAACAAGAATGTAGGAACAGAGAAAGACCGTGCTGCTACTCCACAGCACTTCCTCACCTCCTCCTGCTGGCTGGAGCCAAAGCCCTCTTACAACATTATCTTTCCTCTTAATCTTCCTGCTTTCCCACTAGCAAATATCTATCTGTTTGAGAGGCTGGTTGCTTCTCAGCCATTTTAGGAAATTACTTCTTTTTTCTTTTTCAAAAACATCCTACATGGAGTTTGGTTTTATTCATTTTTTAATGTTCCTCTACCCCAACATGGCTAACAAGTGTATATTGTTTTCTACCTGCTTTTAAGCCTGTGACTCTATTTTAGGGCACCAGATGTTTCTCTGCATGAAAATAGTCTCAGGAGGTCGTTGATTTCCTAGTTACTCTGTGCATTTTGTTTCAAAGTTCTGAACTGGACATGGCAATACTCAAAAATCAGCATGGAGCGGAATTCATTAGAGATATGCTGATGTACACTGACTTGGACTGCAAATTGCTGCAAAACAACCGAGCATACATTTTAATCACAAATTTATTTAGAAGGTGTTTTAAAGCAGATCATTTTTAATATTTTGTTAATAGTACAAGGAAGAGACGCCTAAGTTTCAAGAAAGGTTATGGGTAGGTGGGGAGAAAACACAAAGAACTAATTCAAGGTGAAAAAACTCAGGCATATGGAGCCATATGGATGATGGCCTAGATACGAACAAGAGAAAAATTCAGAGCAATTAGTTGTGAAGCTCTGGGAGAACAGCATGGATATGAATTTATGAATGTTGCTTGTCTCAATCTCAATTTGGATTCAATTTATCCCTTATCCCCTCCTCTACTTACTCGCTTTAGTAGTGCAGAATAATAAAAAGAAATAAATCTTCCTACTATTTTTCTATTTTGAATAGGAATTAATCAAATCGACTGGTTGTTCTGCATAATATATTTTGTTGTGACTGTATTTTCGCCAACACATCCAGATTTGATGCACTGTGTGATTGCTGTTTCTGCAAATCTCAGGTACCTAATCATTTCATTTCTTAAATGTAGTGAGGCGAGATAAGACTCAACTAGACTCCTAAAAAAAGTATGTAAACTCATCCATGTTTGATGCAATGCTTCAATATTATACATACACATCCGTATATATATACAGTGAGCTGCTTCACTGGAAAAGTGACCTGAAACTTCTTGTGCTGTTAAACTGATGTCAGGGAAAGATTTGGTTGAGCTGTATTTGAGGTAGATGTCCAAACTTGCCTGTGCATTATCAAAATATCGCAGTGAAACGACTCTGGGTCCTAAGTAGATTGCAATTTTTCATATTGAATTAAAAAATCCAATATTAATCAAAAAAAGAAAATCTATACAGATTTGCATTAAAACAATGAAATCACCTTGAATTCACTATCTTTGAAATTTCCATCATGAGTTTTGACAATCTAACCGTGACAAAAGACAGGATAAAGGAAGTAGAATACTGACAAGAAGGGTACAAGTTCAGTTTCCAGGTATGTTAGAATTTAACTGTATGGTCTCAAAAATATACAGAACTATATGGTACTTTCTCAGTCAGTCCCCTGCTATCACAGGCAGCTGTGTCACATAGTGCCCCTCACAGACTAGGTGATCTTTTCTGCTCTTAATATTATCTACCTATAAACCTGAATAACTATGTCTACAAACATGTTAGAAGGTTTAAATAATATTTGAAAATGTTTTGAGATCCACAGATTACAGATACTAAGGAAGTCTAGAATATTTAGGAGTTGTAATAGTGTTGTATTTATCAATGTTTTTCTCTTGTACTTTGATCTTCACAGTCACTTTCCATTTCAAAGCAATAAAATACTGAACAATTCCCTCAGATGTGGTTTCTGCATAAGAATTCTCAGTTCTTTCTGAGACACCCTGCATGACAACACTGGGATAACAAATGGGCATATGGCTGAATTAGGAAGAATCAGAATTGTATAGATGCAATTAAAAATATGATGTCTGATTTCCCTGTTTGCTCTGGATAAAGTCCCATTTAGGCAAACAGTTTGCATTTTTCCTTACCCAAAATGTGATTTGGCCAGGGATGTAAAGCTAAAGGTATGCTTAATTGCTTGGCTAATCAAAACCTTATGCACATACCACCATAAAAGACAGTAAAGCTGTATGACAACATGCCTACGTTTCCCTTTGTATTTATTAGTCATCCTGTAAGCTTATAGTTTATCAAAGACCCCACTGGTTTTTGTTCTCAGGCAATGGTTGTGAGGAATTCACTAAAAGACCAAATGCCACTCATAGTTATTACCTGTGTGGCTCCATTAATTTAAATGTACCCCCTTACATATGTAAGGTGAGAAGCATTTGGCCCATAAACTGCATACCTTCAGTACCGTAACTCCCTAATTTTCCAGGAGTGGCTCCACTAACCCACAGAAAAAGGACGGTTCTATTCAGATCTAATCTTTGCATACTATGTAATATGTTTGTATATGCTCATTTATAACTGCATAGATAGCAAAAATGAAGATGCATGTTGTCATAACAGAGGCAGAATTGGAATACTTCTCCAGCCCACTCCAATGTCTATATTAAAATGCAGAGGAGAAATGTCATAAGTACACTTCTTGAAATAGAATAGCACATCACTAACAGTGTTTAAAAGACTCTGTTCCAGAAATGAAATGTTCATTTCATTTACACTGAACCTGAGGTGGGGTTTTTTTGCAGAAGGGAGGGGGAGAGAAGAGGGAATGTTGCCAAGTGAGCGAAGATGGGGATGGTTGCAAAGAAACATTTAGTCAGTAAAACACCATGCTTTCTCATAATGTCATGCATCTCACTCACAATAATTCTTTCTTATTAACTGCTTGGGAACAATTTATTTTCCTCTCAGGCTATGAAGGCAAGTGCAAGTGTAGCAGACTCTGGTTGGAGCTGATAAGCCATCCTATAGAAGCAACACTGCTGGCATGATGAGATTTGTTAAGAGGACAATATCCCATTGGCTCAGACAAACCATGCTGTATATCAAACCTATCAACAATAATATCTGCAAAATAATGCCTTTATGTATCTGCCAACTGTCACAGAAAGCTCTCTGGTGTTCCTTTGGAAAGGTAGTTTGATTTTTTTTTCAATTTTTTTTATTTTGGTGGTTTTTTTTATTTTTGGGTTGACATACACAACAGTTGAAAGCTCACCTAGTCTCACTTATATTTTACTGTATTTTTAAACCCAGCTTCTAAAAACACTAAGCAGAAAACTGCACTAAATAAAGCATAAAATGATCAGTCACTGCTGTAAAAGAAAAATCAGCCTTTTCAACATAAACAAAATAAAAACCATTAACAAATTTGCATTGTTAAATTATTACTATACCACTGTTTAGAATGTTTTAACTGCACTGTATGATCTTAAAAGAGCATAAATAAAGCAAAAAACTTCTAATCTCATGATGGAAACTATATCTCCATTATCATCAGCACTGTTTTTGAAATACCATTTTTTTCTTTTCAAGTGATACTATTTACTATTCATAAAACTGTTTCAGATGTCATACATTCAAACACTGAGGGACAAATCCTGCCTAGATTTTTTTTAATATTAAAAAAAAAAGCTCAACTATTTCTAATGAAAATTTGTGTTGGTCAAGGTCAGCAAGGTTTGATTTATTTTGGGAAAACTACTATCAAAGACAATAGAAGTTTGATCATAGGAAGTAAATTTGCATCTCAAAGACTTATAAAAGACAAAAAATAAATGTGGGAGTTATTTAAAACTACAGGCTGAAGCTTACTTTTATGTACTTAATATTCAGATTCCAGCAGAAAGAATGAAGATCTCATAAAATTTCCAGGAGAGTATTTCCTGTCAAATCTGTTGGTAAGTCTCAAGTTGAACTATTCAATAATAGTTTGAGTGGCAATATCATGAACAATTCAGACAGAAATTCTATTTCTCTCTCCACTCATTTCATTACAAATATTTCTGGGAAATCAGTAGTTATTTGAGTGGACTGTTCATCTTAGATCATAAATGCTGGACTCCCTGCAGAGCTTAATTTGTTCAAAAATAAATTTCTTGCTGCAAATTTTGCAATTATCTCACTTTTCAATGTAAAGCACAGCTTTCATATCTATAAAATGGGAACATGAGTATTTCTGCACCAAGGGATAGGGAGGGTGGATATGAGAATTCATGTATTGAATATAGGAAGCATTCCCCTCACCATTCGCCGGAGCAATGTAAGAGCAGTGTGTAGGCAGATGGAGAAGCAGACAGGCACTTCCTATTGCGATGAAAATTAACATATTTCATTCTTCAGACACAGTTTTCCTGGGGTGGGCTGAAGGTGTCTGTCCTGCTCATTTGCTCCTGTCTGTCACTGCTGCTGTAGTCTTGACAATCCTTACTGCTGTACTGCAGCTCCTCTCCAATTCCCAGAGCCCGCCTGCCAAATCTAATGAATCAAAGTGAAGCTGCAACCAGTTGGATCTATGTAAACAGGGGATGGGGAGGCTGGTATTAATGAAGAAGGAGAACTAAACCCACTCCCCAGCTGAAAGCCCACGTTGCTGGCACAACTATATCATGTCACCTTTCACAGAGGGAGCCGTCCCTGCTCCCATTCTTCATGACCACACATGGGAGTTGGCCACACTGACAGTGGCTCAACTATACAAGGGCTCAGAGAGTGTGTCTGCAAGCTGCTCCTGCGCCCTGGATGGAGACTACGCACATGCACAGGGGTGAAAGGTGGATTAACTCCAGCAGACCCATATGGTCACTGCAGCAATTTTCCTAACAGAGAAATCAATTTCTTTTCTTTTTTCTTTGTTTTTTTAAACTTAAAAACTGGTAGGCATCTCCATGGTTACAGTTCACTGTCAGTCTTCTACCTTCAGCCTTTTGATGCAAAACCATTCAAACACTGGAAGCACCTCTGGTGCTTTCTCCTTACTTTGCCTCCAGCTCCAAGTAAGCAAGACT
Source organism: Aramus guarauna (assembly GCA_013400195.1). NCBI lineage: Eukaryota > Metazoa > Chordata > Aves > Gruiformes > Aramidae > Aramus > Aramus guarauna. The sequence goes on from VXBL01003180.1 coordinate 247,839, forward strand.
GTTTTATGCATGGAAGAGCAGTAAACACACATAATTTTGCCTCAGCCTTGCAGGTCATGAAGATAGCTGCTTCTACGGAGCTCACATGCCCACAGGCTCAAGCAAAATAGTGTCTGTTCTTTTCAGTTGTTCCAGGCAATAGATTTTGAATGTAGGCTCAAATGGACATGATCCATTTAATCATGATGGACAAGGTCTGAGGCTTTCACCTGTAGTCCCATAGTGTGAAAAAGAACATACTCCATGATGTAAAACAGCAATGCTGCTGGTTGAAAGTCTGTTTTGCCCTGCTTCTTCACAGATATCCAGCATGCAACACACAATGGGGCATTAAGCAGCTCCACCTCCTCCCAGTGGGGTATACCTTTACTGGGGAGCTCTTAGCTCCCCTCAATATTTGGGGTCTGATCAGTCAACCTCTTTACTTGGGACACTCAGAAGGAAGAGATTTTTTATTTAAACTTAATGAATTAATGCAGCCTTTTCCAAAATGAAGTTTATTTACTAATTAGCACTTTTTGATTAATGCAAGCAATTTCAACAAAGTACTTAAGCTCATGCCAAACTTTAAATTCATGTCTAGTAAAACATGTTAAGAATGTAATTTCCTTACTGTAACAGATCTGATACCAAGAAGCAAAAGCAAAATTCTCTGTTAAAGGACACTTCACGCTACTGAAATGTTATCGATAGCAAGCAAACAGTTCATGAGCAGGTTGAAATTTATCTGTATAAAGAGATAACAAAAAAGCTGACTAGCAAAATAATTATTTAACAATCACAACTTCATACCACTTGTACTGCAGCTTAAGTTTTTAGCTGCACAAAATGGCTTTGAGAGCTAGTCTGGAATATTTGTAGCAGAAACTGTCTCCCGAATTCCTTTCATAAAAGTATATCCTCTGCATTCAGCGTCTGAAGAAAATATTCTGTATACTCCTGGGCCTCAAAGTTTGTGTTTCACATTGCTTGCAGTCTTAAAGAATCTTTCACACTGTCCACAAAATGCAAACTGTCCTTCTGGCAGCTACAGATCCTAAACTCTTTCTTAGTTTTCTTTCCTTTTCTGTCACATCTTTGGCATTTATGTCAGTAAGTAAAATCACGAGAAGACGCAGACATCGACATCTTCATGCCATCGTCCAAGCAGTGATTCCTGCAGAAGAGATTATGTTTAGTGTCATGCTCAAGCTGCCCACCCTAGGTGTATCTCCAGTTTTTCCCAAGACCTGAAAATCTGCCATATAGCACTGTTAACCGGCATACTGCCATACTGACAGATGGGCATGAGTTTAAGCAGCCAAAAGGCAGAATATGATATCTACTGTGCATTTCAGTTGTTGCTTTCCCAGCCAGGAATGTCACATCTGCAGCTTGATCCCAATGCTTATGCCGATGGCTAAGGGGATACACCATCACTAGTTCATCTCTGAGGTATATTAATTTAGAAAAGTCATGTCTGTTGTCCCTGGCATGAGGCATGGTTTCAGAGATTTAGGATTAGCTGTCTACAGAGGAGTCTCTTTATCTTTGACTCTCTACCAATGACTTCCATGGTAAAACCCCAGTATGTCAACTGAGAGAGTGGGGAAGGTGTCCACAAGTTTTACAAGGTAAGATCAAGTTTTGAAGCAACTATTATTACTAATCCATAACACTAAATGAATGGTGCAATACAAAATCCTTAATATGCCATCAAATTGCAGAGAATCACACAGAACTATTTTTGTTGGAAGGCATCTCTTGAGATCATCTAGTCCAACATCCCTGCTTCAGCAGAGTCAACTAGAGAAGATAGCCCAGGACCACGTCCAGACAGCTTCTGAATTTCTCCACAGATGGATTCTCCACAGCCTGTCCGGGCAAACTGTTCCAGTGTTTGAATACTCTTACAGTAAAAAGTTTTTCTTGTGTTCAGATGGAATTTCATGTTTCTTAATTTGTGTCCATTGCTTCTTGTTCTATCACTGAGCACTACTGAGAAGGGTTTTGCTCCCTTGTCTTCATTCTCTCCCATCAGTTATTTTGCACATTGATAAGATCCTCCTTGAGCCTTCTCTTTTCTGGGATAAACAGTCCCAGCTTTCTCAGCCTTTCCTCACAGGAGAGATGCTTCAGTCCTTTCATCATCTTCATGGCCCTTCACTGGATTCTCTCCAGCATGTCCATGTCTCTCTTGTACTGGGGAGCCCAGAACAGGAACCAGCACTCCAGGTATGTCCTCACCAGTACTGAGTCAAGGGGAAGGATCACGTCCCTCGACCAGCTGGCAACACTCCTGCTAATGCAGCCTAGGATGTTGTGGGCCTTCTTTGCCATGAGGGTGCTCTGTGGGCTCATTGACAGCTTGTTGTCCACCACGACCCCAAGGTCCTTCTCTGCAGAGCTGCTTTCCAGCTGGGTGGCCCCAGCACGAAGTGGTACATATTCCTCTCCAGAAGCAGGAATTTCTCTTTGTTGAACTTCAAGAGGTTCCTGCAGCACAGTTCTTCAGCCTGCTCAGATCCCTCTGGATGGCAGCACAACCCTCTTCTGTGTCAGCCACTCCTCCCCACTTTCTATCATCTGCGAACTTGCTGGGGGTGATGTCAAACAGTATTGGTCCCAGTATCAATCCCTCTTGTACACCACTAGTGACTGGCCTCCTTGGGCCTGACCGTTCAGCCAGGTTTCATGTCTAGCACTTACATATTTCCAATTAAGGTTTTCAGAAGCAGGTTTCTGCACTATACATAGAAATTTACATAGTTCTTTTTTTTTTTTTTGGCTGTAGTGTACACATCCCCAGAAGTTAAGTTTTACTACTGAATCCAAACTTTACTACTGAGTCCAAGCAATGCAGAACATGATGGTGCCAAGATGTATCCTTCTAGAAAGAATTCATTTCATTCTTAGTTGGTAGTTATGCTAATTCTGGTCTTTCTGTTCATATACAATTGTGCCAAAGTAGGTGGTGACTGGATGTGATTTAACTTTTCATCCACACATGAGAGTAAACCAGAGCAACCAATTTCATCCCACAGAATTTGGATTCAGATGCCAAACACAAGCGGAAAATTGTAAAATGCGATTTGCTAAAACAATTTCTGTAGAAAAAGATTAATAATGTGCAAAATGGAAGGTCTGATGGCTCCCACTAATTAAGTCTCAACCAAAGTGTTATCGTAGCTCGCATTAACTTGTCATCTTTCTCTTTCAAATTTAAACTGAAGTAAATAATTTGGGTGAATTTTAAGAAAATTGTTTGTTTGGTTTTTTTTACCAGGTGAATCATGGATTGATTATAAGGACATACGCTCTCAGTTATGCTGCCATTCATTTCACTAATTTTTAAGTGACCCATCAAAAGATAAAATTTCATGTTGCTATTCTGTCCTTTGGCCGTGAGTATTAATGTTTTCTCCTGAAGCTGAATTCATGAATGCTCTCAGCAAACATCACTGTTTGGTTTTGACTCTCTGCAACTCCGGATGACTAGTTTAATACTCTGCGCTGCTTTAAAAGGAATCCACATCAAAGTGGTAAGCTTCCTTCTGCTACACCAGACAATAGAGTTGCTAAAGGATAACAATGCCCCCTGGGAAGGAAGTGAAAATGCGTTCCTAAACTCTTGTAAGTCAGACCAAAATTGTAACATTCTCTGTATGTGGAGGTGGAATAACATCAAGAAAAACTAGTGGAAAGGGACATGTCAGATACCAAACACAAAGTGTAAGTTATCAATATCAGAAAAAGTTTTATTTCTGTGTGTTACAATTTCAACATAAATAGCTCCTCAGGGTTAAAAAAAAGCAGTAACTTTTAAGTGGGAGAAGAAGCCCCTATATCTGGCAAGTTACTATTTCTTTTTTTATAAATTATGCTCTCTAATGCATTTGTCTACACAGAGACATAAACATATTTGTTTGTCAAATTGTATACATCAAAACAGTCCTTCACATAGCTTTATAAAATGATAGCACATCTTAGAGTTATAATATTTATTGAATACAGCAAAAGTGACTTTTGACTATTTTCTTCTCTGCTATACTTTTTACTGAATGATCAGCTTTTAATATTAAGAGGAAAGCCTTATAGAAGACAAAGCTGCAAGAGGAGTCATAGATTCCAATAACCCTTTGTCCATCTCTAAGCTTTCAACCCTGTATTTCTTTTATTTCTCAGATGAAATGAAATGCATCAAACCCAGTTCAGTTTCTGCCTTTTAAAATACTGAAGGTGAAAAACAGGGAAGCTGTGGATAATATGGTAAGCAAAAAAAAAAAGCTCTGTGAGAAGGGAATCTTTGTTCTGTATCAGCCATTGTTGGAAAAGAAAAGCAGCTGTTCAAAAAGAGAAATGAGAGACTACATTTTCATTTTAAATATAAGGGATAAGAAGTTCTACAAAAGTATATGTGTAGATCTCCGCTGAAAGAGTATTGTAACAGAAGTAGAAGATAGAGGTGATGATGGTTATGGTAATAGAACAAAGGCAGAAATATTGCACAAAGATAAGCATGAGTGTCAGTGGATTAGGCATTACCAAAAAATACTTCTAAACTACATATGAGGACAAAAAATCATAGAAATTTCACTAAGCAGTTCGCACAATTTAAGTCAATGGCTAGATTTTTGCTAAGATCAACTCTTCTGTGTTTAGCCACTACACTCACATTTATTTATTGTCTCAAGAGCATTCCCTTACCAGAGAAGACTTCCCATATGAGTCAGGGCATTTGTTGCGGCCCCCTCATCAGCCTGACCTTCATTTCCTAGTGTTGGAGGCACACATAGAAAATATTTATTTATTGTACCTGAGGCCTGCTGAAATTCACATCTCACTGGGCACCTGGCTCTGTAGGCCTTACATGACCTTTGGCTTTTTTGAGCCAAACGCACACAACTGAAGCAATGTAATCACTTTATTAAGATCTTCTAAATTATTTTTTGTATCTCACAAGTCATTGCATGGAACCTTATTATCTGTTTCTGAAAATGATATAAAAATATGTGTATATTCTGGTTATATTTCTCACCTTTCTCAAGTAGTAGCTAAATTTGAACATCATCTGCTGGAATTCATATTGGTTCTACAATGATCTGACTTATATTGGCTTTCTAGAATGAAGCAGTCAATGTAAAAGGACCTCAGAGATAGGTTGTTATTAGATGTCAACAGGAACAGAATGCCTTCACCCTTTTTCCATTTTATCTTCCTTTTTCAAAACTGGGTATATAGCCACTTCTTTTTGAAACGTGCACTGGTTTATTTTCAAACTTCCAAACAAACAAAATGAATGCGTAGAAAGTTTGCTTGAATTCTCCCTTTGTGTGTTTAATACTTCAGCAGGATTCAATGGGTTGATACCAGAAGCACTGTTGTTTGAACATTCCTGAAGCCTCTTGGAACTTGTCAAAATTTGGTTCCTCAACAGTGAGCACAACCAATGGTTGTTCACCTTTACTGATCTCTTCATTAAAGCACTCATCAAAATATCTCACCACCTATCTATAACTACATTTTGTGTAAATGTGTATTCTATTCATGTGATAATTCCTTTTTTGTCCTTTATCGAGCTTCGTTGTTGTTAATATTCTTGCCTCCATACGGTGACATCCTCGTAGAATGACCTCACCTTATTAGTATTTCTATCTTGTTCCATCTGCTCTTCCAAGCTAGGCAAGTATTGTCATTTGCATTGTTTTATCAGTCTCTTGGCATTTGTTTCATCTTGATCATATTCCTCAGCAGGAGTCTGACTCCCGTTCAGAACACATGCTGTTCTTACACTGCTGGCAGACAGTGTAAATAATTAACCTTTTTACCATTCAGTTTTGCCCACAAAAACAGCTTCAAAAGGCGTTTACTCTACCTTCCTTTACACTTGCCCAGAGCACAGAAATCGCAGCATCTCTGTTGACCTTATTGCACCGTGGTACCAGCCACTCTGGAATTAACCAGTGTCGACCATCAGCCTGATCACAGAGCAGAAGTTACATGGGATACATGATGGGACCCCGAATCCAGGCAATACCGACTGTGAGTTTTATCCCTCTGTCAATATTCACATTTTAATCAGAGAAGCAGCTGACTTATTTTTGGCCAACGGTACCTTTCACAGGTATCCTTCTGCTTAACTACAGTGCACTCCAGAGTACTAATGGCAGGCAATAAGCCCGTCATCTGCTCAGATATAGACCTATTAAGTAACATGCCTTTCTGTTCCTCCCCAGCATTTCCAGGTAATTAGATTCCAGAAAGAAGGATGCAACATGACTTTCCCTAAATAGAATGTGGTCTTCACCTGGGATATTAAAGCAGCACAGCTCTGCTGAAATCACTTTATATCAGCTGAGGATCTGGCCCATTGATTCTTTATTGAGACATGAGCATAATCAGTACCATTAATATCTTGCCAGAAGGCACTAATCCCACTTTTACAGCTTATTGTTTTTTGTAATTTTTTCAATTGTCTTTGATGCTGATTGAAAGAGGATGCTTGCATTACTGATTTCAATGAGGCTTAGAGGAATAAGAATGCAAAAAAACAGGCTTGCATGTGGAGACACTTCTGAATTTATAGTATATTTGTTGGTTCATCTAGACTATATTTGGGAGGGTGAATTGATGCATAATTTGTGGCAATTCTATGAGTCATTTTGTGCCATGTATAATTTCACCAGCAGATAAAATTGTTCTATAGAAAAGTAGAAAGCCTCACGCTCTCCTCCACTCGTCCGATTTAACAGGCAAAAGTAGGCAAACAGTGAAAAAAATGCAAGTGGAATAATGTTTTTTGAAAAAATGGGGTGTTATTCAATAAACAAGCTAACAGATGAACATTGTCCAAGCACAAATATTGTAGGGCAACAGAAAGATGCTGCTGAATAAAAAAATAATTGTTTTTGCAGACACAAAGTTGTTTGTGTTGTTCTGCACTCCTCTGTTCTTAATTTCCCCCCTTTTCCTTCCTTCTTCTGCTGTGACTTTCCCTCTGTATGGGGTGGATAAGCTCATCATTGCTTTGTGTTTCTTTATTTCCCTTTTTTCACCTATTATCCTTTTCTTCCAACTACAACTGGATTTATCTTTATTACATGATCAGTTTTCAACTGTATGCACATCTTTAAATGCCAGCTTTGTTTCAGTCTAGAGGCATTTTCAGTCTCAAACTAATGCGATTCCAGTTGCACTACATTGTGTGAAGAAGGACGAAACCAAAAATGACAAGTCCTAAAAGCAAGTTAGGAAATCCTGCAGCCTTTCAGAGAGTCGATTGCCCTCAAAAGAGGTGAAACAGCTGAATTTACTGAGTTGGTGTAAAAAATGAGGTCTCTGAGCATGCCTATTTCCCTTACCACATCCTACAGCACCCATGCTTAGAAAACACGGGACACATTTTTAATGTAGTGATATGTGTTGCTCCCACTAACAAGGCCAACAAGTTTCCACCAGTTTGAGCTCTGGGTCTCATGACATGCAAATGGCCAGTGGGATCAGGAAATAATTTTTCCCTGCTGAAGACTGGAGTAGGGTTTTCCGTCTTCCTCAGCTTGTGTTCAAGGGGTACGTGATAACATCCAGCACAAACCGGCTGTTTGTCATGGGTACCTTGTTACTGTTAAAGTGACAGGGAAAGCAACAAGCTACCTAGTCCACTTTCTTGGGGAATGCCATGAATCTTGGGGAAGCCCTTGAGGATTTCTACCAGTATTTCATTAAATTCTCAGGGTTTTTTTCATTAATTTCCCAGTTTGGTGAAATGGGGCAGAAGGCAGACAATTCAGCTGTAATACCTTTGATGGCTGCAAAGGATGCCACATGGGACACTCACATTATTGCATGAATGGCTTTCTTCCCAGTCCGTGTGGTGCTGAGCGTGTCTAGCTCTGAAACTATGGAAGACATACATCACCTTCGGGTATGGCTGGGTTTTATTCCCAGCAGTGTCCTGGCAACAGGACATTTCATGAGTTCTGTCGAAACAGGTTTTCACAGAGTGGGACTCAGCAGAAAGAAAGATGGTTGCATGGTATCAGTCGAGGCCCACTGGGAAAGCAGCTACATGGACACCAGCCAAAACAAAAAATAAACGCTATATAAAATGTCCAGCCATTTTGATAGCCTACTTTAAAATGAGAAAAACAATGAAAGGCAGAGTTTAAGCTGCCACTTCATCTTTAATTTATGTTTTTGTACCAATCCAAGAGTCTTTCCCCACAAGTTCACAGGAATGGAAATAAAATAATGACAGGGCATGCAAATATGACTACCATTTTCTTGGAAAAAACCTCCAACAACCAAAAAAAAAAAGAAAAAAAAAAAGAAAGAAAAAAACCCCATCAAAACAAAACGTGGCATTTTAACAGAAGTAGGTAAACAAACCTGATTTTATTACCCCCTATGTCATAGTATAATCAGGTAAATTATTTAGGGACTTGAAGGTATTTTAGTGAAGTATTGGGATTGCTGGATTATTTTACTTAAGAAATGAATGGTAGGATCTTCAACATATTTTCAATGTCATTATAAATGAAGTGAAAGAGCTATCTATTGATTTATCTCAGATGTTTGCGATGTAAAATTGTGGAGAAGTTTTTTGAAATCATATACGCAAATATATATGATACAATAAATGACACCTGCCTAATACAGTTTCTAAGTGTTCCACTAGGAACACTGTGCCTTTCTCCTTTGATTTAATGGAAATTTGTTACATTCAGTGAAGTACAGTGAAGTGGAGACACCAGGTTCTTTCTTAAACGGGGGAAAATACGAGCCCCGTTACCTTTACATTTTATGAGTTGCTTGCTCTTTAGTGTTTGGCAAGACAAATAGAATTACATACTGTGAGTGACTCAGAACAGAACTTTGCTATCAATCACCTGCCTGACTCTGCACAAATTCTGTAGGGCATTCAGGACATTTTGCTGCCTATGAATATTTCAGACAAGATGAATCCCTAAAAGCTTCCTGATGGATTAATACTGGAAAGTAGGACTTTTTCTTGTTTTATAGCTGTTTGTCAAAATACTATTGCCACTGCTGCTCTGCGGTAGAAGCATGTCTCTTTAAATGAAGGAGCTAACTCAGGGGAATATTGCTGACTCCCTTTACCACAAGTCATTTGAAAGTAATGATATTTAATATATTAATATTGTATGAACTGCAACAGCTGAAAATGGAGAGTTGTATTAGCTTCTAAGCCTTTGATGTGGCGCTAATGAAAGTGAACTACAATGGATGCTTTAATAAAGCCACACCAACAGGCAGAGTCATCCAAAGATACAGGCTACGGTGTAAACCTCCTGGGCATGGTGTAAACCTCCTGGGCATGGTGTAAACCTCCAAAGGTTCCCCAGCAAGTGCTATGGGAGGAGAGTTCTGTGCACCCTACAGGCAGATTCTCTAATCCCAATAAAACTGTGTGGCTGTTGACTGTCTTTTCATAACGACTAGCCACTTTTCTTGAAACCTTTCACTGCCAGAAACTCTGGAAAGGGACTATTCTATACACAGAAATTGCTCTGATGACTCCAACATACACACTCATCACTTCCAAAGTGCATGTGATGGAGACTTGCTCTGTGAACACATTTACCTGCCCAAAGACCTCCAGTCACTGCTGCAAACAAAGCCTTCAAAATGCTTAAGATACATCTATCAATAGTGATCTTATAATAGGAAATTACCTTATTTTGATTTTATATTGACATCTTATTATTTGAGAACTAAGATGGCAGCTTTATTTTAAAATAAATATTACTTCTGCTCCTCCATGCATCCTCAAGAGACTGTTGCAAAACTAATAAAATAGATTTCCTCTGATTTGTGATGCTTTGCTCACGCTGGGGAAATCAGAAGTACTGTCTGGTGCATCATTTTTATGAAAATATAATTTTGCTTCCATCTGATTCATTTAATTATTTATCTGTCCATCTAAGTTCATAGAAGGTATCCGTTAGTAAAGTGTCTATTTTTCTAATCTATCTACAACAAACTACATGTATCATAGGCCAGGCATATGGAATCATGATATAGTCAACAGAGCATTCACCATAATGTCCACCCTTCAACCAACCTTGCACGCTATATAATTCCCTCTTGCTTTTAACTTATCTCCAGTTTTAAACTGTGCTTCCACCTCCTGTTAAACAGCTGCTACATGCCAGTCCAAGGACAGCTGCATTTCAATTCATGTGAAAGAATTCCTTTATCCCCCGTGACTACCTCTCCAGGTTGTTAAAAGTATTAATTAAATTTTGCAGAAGGCTTAGAGACATTTGGATGCCTGCAAAGTATTATTAATTGCAACCTCATGCTAAAAGTAGATATCTTCAGACTTACGCAAGTTCCAAACAAAGTCATATATGCCTAAGCATTCCTGAACTTTGCAGGAGTTTTCACAAAAAGATGAGAAATTTGGAGGTCAGGCATAGTTTCAGTCAGATCATGAGCCTTTGCAGAACAGAAAGGAGATACACCAACTTTTCTCATTTCAGACTTTGTCAAATGACAGAATATTTTTCTTTATTAGCACAAATATTAAACATGATCTGACTAGTATCACTGCGGTACATCTGTTGTAGTAATGGATATGAATTTGCCAGGCTATTCTTTCATTTTGTTGTAGTAAGAATAAAAAGCCCAGCCCATTAACACGAACAGGGTAAATGATCTCACTTCATCATTTTCAAAGGGACTGATGGAATATGAAATGAGTTTCATGGCAGTAAAGCATCATGGTATTACAGAAATAGTTTGAAATTACATAGATAAATGGACAGATAGACAGCTGCAAACCAGTCTCTTGCATATTTGTTATATATATATATTTGTATATGCCTGCATGTATATATATACACACACAATTATATTTAGACTTTAATACAGAAATAGGATAGTGTTGTTTAAATTTCATTATTTATACTTGTGACATTGTCTATGTCCTTACCAGACACGTACTCATCCTGGGACAGACTGTTGTTCAAACAGCTGAGGATCTGGCAATGCATGCGTGCATCCGCGTATGTATGTATGTACATAGATATATGCATCTGTATCTACATGTACCAACACATATCATAAGGAAACTTGGAGTGAGAACAGTTTCAGGGGTTTTTTTTCCATTAGATAATATTTGATACCCTTTTTATGTCTTCTGCTTTCTTTGATGTAAGAGGCAAAAATCAAGAAAGCAGAGAGAACATCCATGGAAAAAAAAGAAATGGCTTTGAAATAACATTAATGTTTAGCTGGGGTTTTATTTATTTATTTACTTATTAAATATGGTTAAAATCATCATTTGTCCTGCAGTGGCTGGAATCCTCAGAAAAGTTTTGGCCGTCTTCCTAACAAATGTTCCGGAATTGGTCCCCTCGTGATATGCTGTACCAGAGATGCCACAAACTGCTGGAGGTTGTACAGCATTTCTGGACACAAAACCAGGCTTGTTATCCTTTCAGAAGATTTTAATTTATTTAGATTTAAGGTGATAAAAGACACCTATTAAGGTTCTGGTTTATATATTCTGGCTAACATATACCTTACAAAATACAGTGAAATATCAACTTTCCCTTGGCACGTGATTAAAATGCTGAAACTCACCACAAATGGGTCACAGGTTTAAAGCTCAAAGCCAAATGAGGAAAATATGTTTGTGGAGTTCTGTGAAGTCTTTTCTTTAAGAAAACCAAGAAATAACACTTAAAGTTCTGCTGTGAACAACGGGGGGTTAGTTTTCAAAATCATGGTTTCATGTTTAAGAAGTGCTTAATATGCACTTTCTACTTCTTTATGTAAAAATCTTATGATAGGTTAACCAATTATACATTATGTTTATATAATAATTTGGCTTTCTTCAGCACACAACCTACTCGCACAGGGAAGGGGAATGAGGCTTAGACAAGCGACTATGCATCTTAGAGCACTCTAATTTCCATGAACGTGATTTTGCAACCTAAATAATATAATTTTTAAATTTTTTTTTTCCACCTACTCTTCCATGCTCCATAAGTACCTCTGGCATCACAACTTGCTCCCGGCTCCCCGTCCCTGAGGGAGCGGCTGGCCCTTGCTGTGCCCTGACAGAAGGGTGTTGATAGCTACAAGACTTGAATGGCCGCCCCTGGCAAAAAACACACTGAGTTATGAAGGTCATCAAAGAAGAATTATGTTCGCATTCTCTTATTTGTTAATCAATCAAGAATACTTTGTATTTAAGCAATAAAATTATTTTACAGTCAACTCTGTTATCTTTGTTTGCCTGAGATTCCCACAGAATTCAGAAAAAATATGGAGCTGTTCAAGAAGTATGCCTCCTCCCCCCCAAAAAAAAAGAAAGCAAAACCAGGTGTTATTAATAGCAAATGATAATCGACACTTTAATGTTAAAATACAAATGTAAAAAACTTAGTAAACAGCTTCAGATGGATAGAAAATAATATTAATATTTTAGACATGTAAGCACCAATTTTCAAGATGCAGGCTATCATCTGCCAGGTGTAAATGTGAAATGATTCCCTGTTTCCTAAGAACCCTAGCTATTCATTGCAGCATATTTCATGTGACATAATGTATTTTCTAATATTTTGTAAATTAAATGTATGAATAGGTATTCCGAGTTTTAGTGTTGGAGGTGTGAAATTGGTTCTGTACTCATGTGTGTTTTCGATTGTTGGGGATTTAGAACACCCAGAAGCTTAGCTAGGAAAAAATTGCTCCAGTTATATTATACTAAAGTTATCCATACAGAACAAGAATAAAATCAGAATAGAATTTTTACAGAATCTGCCATGTAAAATTAGACAGTGGTTTTTTAATATTGTTTTGGGGATTCTAAGCTTTTTAAAGAAACCCTTGTTTTAGGCAGTGAACATAGTAGTGTGCCTCATTTCTCACAGCCTCCGAGCTTCCTTCACATTGCAGTTATCACAAATTCTCTATAATAACAAGATCGCTTTGTTTACAAAACCATAATCTTGCAAAACATTTGCATCACTAATGTAATTAAGTACTTGTGCACATGCTAATATGTTCTACCTAATCTTAAGTTAGCAAATTTTCAATTCTGTGTAAAGGATAGAATTATAATTTTTTTTTTCCTTTTAGTAAATGCTTCAGGGATTAATGACAAAAATTAAGTGGATAGCATTACTATATTCAAAGAGATAAAGAAATTGAGGCTGCAGGAAATTATCCTGCCACAAACAAACAAACAAACAAAATCTTTCCATGTAAATTTTACATGACTAATGCTAAGTATGTGCTGAGCTTTGAAGAAATTAAATTGCTGTGCTATGTTGAACCGTCATTTCATGCTCCAAACTCAAATATAGTGAATAGCTGCTAATCAAATAGTCCTAATCCAAAACTCATTGATGCCAGCAGAGGACATTGTACTCGTTTGGCAGTCTATTAAAGTGTAACTAGCACTCTAGGAGCGTAGGCTGAAACCCAGCTCCGTTGGAAATGTTCTGAACTCAGACTAGGTGCTGCTTGTTAAAGCAAATTACTTTTAGGCATCTGTGCTATACCCTAAGGTGGAATACCTACTCATTGTTATATTAAAAGCTCATGATTACTAAATAGACCTTTCATTAATTATTGCCTAAGAAAACAATTGGCCCGAGCCAGAGAAAATGCCAAATAATTATCACCGCTCAGTCTCTTGTAGGACTGGATCCTCAATATGGCTATATAATACACTGCTAATGAGGCTTCATTAGAGAGCACCCTCTCAGTCTAAATAACTTCTGTATTCACATTTATTACAGAATAAAATACAGCTTTGTTTGGTTTTCTGAGTAAGCTCTTTCCATGTTTTTACCTATGAAAGTCCTAAATCTGCTTATTTATTTAACCGGATTAGCTTACATTTAATACCTAAAATAACTGGCATTCAGCACAGAGTCATTAAGAAGAAGTTGGTTACTAGGCCATATCTTCTTTGTCTTAGAAGCAAGAGTTTTCAGGGCAGGGACATATAAGTCATATAAATTAAACTTGAAAAAGGTATTGGTAAAGTAGCAGAAACAAGGTGTCTCAACTCTTCCAGTATGGCCAAGCTATAATCCATGCAAGGAGTGAAGAAACAGGATTTGAAGGACAATAAATACAACTTTAGGCCACCTCTAGCATTCCCTATTAAATGACCTAATCAGGGATAAGTCCCAGCTAGAGTCCTTCCCCAGTGCTTAGCCCAACTGTGCTGGAGACCAAACAACTGGGTTTATGTGGGCTTTTATCTCCTCAAAATGCTTAGAGTATTTGAGTAGCCAGAAGGTAACTCAGAAATTCTTTGTTCTCATGCACCTAAGGTCTTTTATTCATGTAGTTATAGTTCCAATTACTGCAGCATTTACTGTTTCTGAACAATTTTAGTGCCAAGTCCTAGGCAAGGGAGCTCCTACTGATTTTGTGCTTCCGAAGATGAAAAGGTTATCTAACAGTTTGAGATTAAATATTACAAAAACAATATTCATAAGAATTTTTGAAGATTTTAAATGTCCTGAACATGACATTTATCTTTCATTAGTCACCACAAGTGAGCACTTTGCGAACAATTTCTTCTCCCAGAGTGTTTGCATGCTTTTGTTACAAAGCCTCAGATGTACACTCAAATGTCATTCGCGAGCTAGATATTCACTTAATTACTGAATAATCATTACCTGCATCTGTTTTCTTTCTTCTCCTGTTTAAAACAGTACCCAATTCAGGTGCAAAAGCACTATCAAGTTTGCTGACATATCAGCTAAACTTCAAGAATGAATATTAACAGTGAATATGACTGAATTGTTTTCAGTTTATTGCTAATTATTTTTATTTCCAGAGACTGCTCAAGCAATAGGTCACAACATCACTGCTCACAGAAGCACAGATATTGTTAGAAAAGGGATCTACTCAATTGCTTAATAAATGGCTAACCGCAGAAGGGGTGATAAATTCTGCTCCACACTGGAGTGTCTTCACTTTCAAACATTTGGCTTTATAACCTTAGCATTGTTGTCTTAACATGTCTCTTTTCTGTAGAGTTTTATAATGAACATGCTTACTGAATATTTAGAGCTGGTCGTGTCCACTCAGGGTGTGTGTAAGTACACTTCAGGCCACAGTGAAGCTACATTCATCACACTCTAGAAGTGGAAGACAAGCAGTAAAGATTCAGTACAGGCAAAGCATTATAGAACTGCAACTTTTATGAAGTCCATATGAAATAAAAAAAAAAATTAAATATAATTTATAACTTAATAAAAGCTATTTTAATAAAACATGTATCTATACTTATGAGCTTCATATTCATATATGAAATCATAAAATTATTTAATACTGAAGTAGAAAACCCTCAAATAAGAAGTAAAAAATATACTACTATACCACCAGTATCAGGATTTTACAGTTAAAAAATCATGGGTCAAATTTTCCACAGTGACATTAATAAAGACTAGATTTGTGTTCATACAGTGAAGTTCAACATTTCTTTAGGTTTTTTTGATGCATGCAGTAAACAATCAGTGCCAAATTAAGATAAGCTTCCAACCTTTCTTTTCTATTGATTCCTGGAAGCCAAGTCTCAATGTTTTCTTTTTTTATTTTTTGAATCAGTCTGATAATTTTTACTGCTTTGCACTATTCACCATACTAGCAATTTTCCCATTGGTATCTTCACAAAAGCTGTATCAGAAAAAAAGACCATGGAAATTTATAATTTTTCCAAAGGGACACTCCAGTGTCCAAGTTCATATTTGCTCTCCTCCCTCCTGCTGTTCTCCCTTACGCTCTTCCCTGTCACCAAAGACTTTGGCAACCCAGCCGATGCGATCTCCCCTCTCCACTTTTCTGCCGCAGCCCTTGGAAAAGCTTTCATCCTCCTGGGCGAAGGAAAGAGCCTCTAACTACAACAGGCAGAGCAAACCAGCTGGGTCACACTGGATCCTGGGCAAGGAGAGGGCAACCTACGGGAAGAGAAAGGTCGCGTACCAACGCACTCCCACGGGCACGGCCCAGGAGACGGGTCCGCACACGGAGCGTGGCGGGGGTGGGCTGACTCCCGCACCCACCCTGGATGCTCTGCTTCAATCCATTAAACACCACCACAATGGGTGGGGGGAAAAAGGACAAATCCCACAGTTAATGTAGTTTGCTTGCATATTTTTTCAGACATTAAGCGTGTTAAAGATAAGCAGATAATTTGATTTACACCTCAGCTGTTAGGTATGTTTTTCGTTATTCCCTGCAGCTTGCAGTCCCCATGTCGATCCCGTCAGGATCGTCTCCTCCTTTTAGAGAAGAGAAAAAGCAATACAAGTTGAAAAAAACCCTGGTTATTCAGACGTGCATGCAGAAGCTGATTTATTTTTAATAGAACTGCAGTACTTTAGGTTTAAATCATATTAATGTAAAAGCATGTTTCCTAGCCCATTAAAGCTTAAATTGTGCAGATTAATATACTACTTTGACTACTACTCTATTTTGGAAAGCAACCAAATTGAAAATTCAGTTCAGTCTGAAACAAACATATTTTTATTATTATCTTTGATATAACCGGTCTTGTTACTAACAGTATATATTGCCAGTGTAATTTGAGGCAATTGAAATAAATGAGGGTATAGTTATGCCAGATAAAATATAAGACGGTTTCATTTCCTCTGTGAAATGTCAAAGTTTATGATTCTGGTGTCTAGAAAAGAATAGAGTTGAGATAACCACAACCCACACACCAGTTTCATTTGTGGATTGCAGACACTCCTTGATCTTTGCCAATAGATTACAGTAGTATGTTTTTAAAGAGCTCATCATTTATATAAGAAGACAAGAGTTGAAATGAAAATGGGTAGAGGAAAACAGCCCTCGTAAAGTGAAAGAAGCCCAAGACAGCTGTAAGGTGACATAACATCTATCAGTGAAATGAAACAGCTGTCTCAGGCAAGACAGATAAAAAGTAAATGACTTCAAAGTGGAGGAGGAAAGTCAGGACCAACCCTGGATTCTTCAGTCTTAAGGGAAGTCCATAATGAAGAAAGGGGATTGAATACTAAACATAAGATTTTAAAATCTTCTCCGCATCTGGCAGTTGTTGGACAAGTATTGGAGTAGACTGTGTGTTGCTGGGATTCAGCATGGTAATTTTTGTCAGTCTTTGTGTTCTTGATATGCATGTGACAAATCAGATTTTTTCGAGACAATTTAGAAATTTTTGAAAGCATCTCAATGACATTTCAACAGTTTCTGAAAGCATTTTTTCTACAAAAAAAGTCTGTTAAAGACACAACAATGATATGAAAAAGAAAAATCATTATCTGTCTTAAACATAAAAAGTCATTATGAAAAGTTGAAAATTACTGCTGAAAGCTGAAACATTGAAGTATTTCAGAGTTGAAAGTATTGACATTCCAATTAAATGAGAATTAGTGCCTGTTTCCTTAAAGTTTCTCTTGAAATTAAGCAACTGAACAAGAACTAATGTAGTCTAGCCTGGAAGGAAATATAATTTCTAATGCCCTGCAGCAGATCAAGCAAAATAATCCTATTTCAAACATTATGTCATTAGAGTTGATTGGATGATTAGTTTTGATTGGGCAAAAAATAGCCTAACACCAAAGTAAATTATCTGTTCAGATGGAATAATGGAGAGAGCTTTAAAATTGTTGTTGGGTGTTGGGTATTATTTTTATGCAAAGTGAAAATTGTGCACTTATAACCATGTTTTATGTTCCTCATTATATGAAGTCTCACTTCCCTACATTTGCACATGAACTTAAATTTCTGCCAGTTGTGAACACCTATTGACGAACAGGTCCATCACAGCATGTATAAATAAAAGTGAAGGTGCTTGAACTCTTCATAAAGCTAAGAAAGATACAATTAGAACTGCCAATTCACACCCAGGAGGTGTTTGATTGACTGTGAGGTAACAACACAAGTATTTTTCCTGCGATCAGCCCACCAGATCACTGGAAACAGTAGTTAAGGGTGAAAGACTGTTTATTCTATTTTTTTCTCGTATTTGTGCTGGAGGTGGTTTCTGTCAATTAAGTTGGCCCACAAGATATTCATAAGTAGAAGTGTAATTTGCGAAATCCAAGCACTGTGAAATAATAAAATATTATATTTTCCATATAAAGGGAATTTACTAAAATAATGACAAAGAAATATTTCCATTACAGACAATATCAAAATAATTATTAGCTGCTGTAGTAGAATACCTCATTTTACTAAATACAAAAAAAAAAAAAAAAAAAAAAA
>VXBL01003180.1:283889-301580 GCA_013400195.1 Aramus guarauna
GCTACTAGAAAGAAAATTAACTCTCTCTCTCTATATATACACATATATATATACATATATATATATATGAGTGTTTTAAAATACCAAAAGAAATTCTCAAATTTTAAGTTTTATATTCCTTTAGACCAGTGTTCTTAAGTTTATAAGGAAGAAGTATACCTAAAAGCATTGCTTAATTAAAATTCAGTATGTGATTCCTTGGGGTTTCACTTAAAGGAGTAAAAACCCACCAAGTAGTTTTCAGTTTTTCCAGTTCTCTCACAAAGAGAAAGAGTCATTGAAAAAACAATTTTATTGCATTTTTTTCTTCCCCACTTTGGCAGCCACAGAGGATGGAAAGCAAGCCCTCAAGCCTGGCCAGGTATCCAACAGCACTTTTTACCTTGCAGTTTTCTTCTTAGTTCCCCCTTCTAACAGTGGATAAGGGCAAAGACTATCTGCATGCAATTACCAAGTTTTGGGATTCCTTACAGTGACTTTGGTTTTATGTCCCTTGGTTAAGGTACATAAGGCTAATGGAAAAATAATCAATTTCCTATTTTTGTTGGACCCTTGACAAACGATTCTCAGCTTTTCCTATAATTTATTAGTTACTCCAGTTTATACCCAGTAGAAGGTACAGATGCTACAAGAAATGTTTTGAATCTTTTTCTTAGCCAGAAGACATTTATACAACTTCATATTCAAGGATCATGTTTTTTAATTTTTCTGCAATAGTAATCACATGCTCAGAAAGAACTGCTCAGAAGGAAAGGCTCAGAAGGAAAATTAAGTTCTTGTTAGTGCTTGAATACTTTGTGCTGAACTACGTATAATAGTTCTCTTTTTCCTTACAGAAGGACTTGCTCAGGATAGGAAATAGTGCAATACATGAAAAGAAAGGGGGGTAGATATTTATGTAGTCCTTGATATGGGATGATGGCTGTATGGTCAGATATCCCTGTTTGCTCTCATTTGACCTTCCATTAGGTCAAATAATTAAATTGATTTTACAAAGTATTCAACTTTAACTTCCCTCACTAATACCACTACCAGTAGTTAATTCCTCTTGATGAGACAGGGAGACAAGAAGTCTAGTTAAATGCACACCTTTGTCTTGAATTATGTGGTTAAGCTTCAGTTTGAGAGACAATGACACCTTTGCAGAGATGTCCATGTTTTATTCCATAGTCTCCAGTATTTTCAGAGGAATGGCCATTTGGAGTGTTGGTGAATTCATAAAGAAATGAAATGAGCCATTCTTACCTGAAACTTGATTATGCTTCACAGAATCAGAAAAACAGTAATGAGGGGTCACGTCTGGATGAATCTAAGCACATCTGGGCTTACTTTGCATCAGGACTAACTTATAGGACATGTGGGTCTTATGGAGATATGTATGTACAGGGCATGATGTATATGACACACATCACACAGGACTTAGCCTAGCCTTCATGTGAAAGTGCTCTACATGGTCCCAGTTTCTTAAATGGCATCCCTTTTTATTCCTCCACTGGTCCAGAAACCTTGCTCAACATCTGTGCTATCATCTGCTGGATTTTGCTTGTCTGATAATTCTGAAACTGCTTAAAATCAAGTACAAAACAATACATTACTTACTGGTTTCTTCCCCCCCTTTTTTTTTTCTTCCCTTCACCACACTGGTCTGTATATAAATCGATTGAATGTATCTTTCCTACTCTTTTCATCCCTAGTGCGGCCACCTTGCTGAGTTTAGGGTTGAGGTAATTTTACAAAAGTTTAGCAGTTCCAATGTTAAAAATAAATTGGACCAACTTGGGTGTTTTCAGCTCTCAGAGTTAAAAAGTGAGAATTATAACCAGCTATGCTGGGAACTAGAGATTCGGTGAACTCTAAGCTTTTCTTCGGGCAGAGGAAGCTACACTCATGCTTGTCAAGGAGATTAACGAGAAATCTGATTGAGTCTGGAAGACTATTGCTGCAGTGGATTACAAGTTTGATCTTCTCTTTTTTCAGGGATAAACAACCTCAAGGGCTAGGACACTGGCACAGAAAAGCAGATAATATCACTGGCTGTGAAGAAAAAGTGTGGCCATGTGGCAGGCCCAATAAATGAAAATAAATGAAAGTGAAGCAATCCATTCAATAAAAGTATGGTTGTGTACTGTTGTACAAAATAGTTACTTTTATTTTTGTATTTATAGATTAACACATACTCTTTCTCAAATTCCTTTCAATCTTATTTGTTCAGACTGCATATTCTTTGGGAAAGGCCAATCTAGTATTAGGAGTATGCACTGGATCCTGGAGCTATCATAGTGCAAATGTTTAAAATTGAGCCTTTGAGTAATCAGATTAGAATAAACACAAAGGTAAAGATTTATAGCTGCCGGTGGAGTGCAGAATTTCTAAAACCACACAGTACACCACATAATAAGGAGGGAAATTCAGGAGAATTTAGCAGCTGACAAAAGGGATGTATCCTCTAATTCTTTGATCTTAAGGCCCACAAGAGTATTCAGAGATTATCTACCAAATAAAAAATTTATATAAAAAATAGATTCTCACAACTGGTCACTTCACTTTAGACTGCATGTGTTACTGTTTCTTAAACAGGCTATATCCCTGAATATAAAACCAAAAAAACCCAACCAAATAAACAAAAAAGATAATGATAAAATAAAGCAGAATTTCAAAGTTCTCCTTTGTAATATTTTATTATATTCAAAAGCTATTGTAAGACAAATCATCATACATATTTTCTATATAATCATTAGCAACAATAGGGCCTCCTATGTATCCTAGAATAACACCCAAAAAGTAAATCAGAGTAACACCCGAAAGCATTAATTTCAGTGATAGCACATCTGCACTAAATGCAGCTTTCTCACTTCTCAGTGAATGCTTTCTGAGTAAGATCAAGAAAAGGATTCTGATGGGTTTAGCTCTATCCTAAAGCAAGATGATCACTGAATCAGATAAACTATTAATCTGTTTAAAGCTTGTTACTCTTATTTTGCCAAGACTGAGATGCTTTGCAGCAAAAAGCAGCCAGGATGCTTACTGCCAAGAATCAGACATCTCATGCATGTTTCATAAATATGATTCTCTACTGAAAACACAAGGATTAAGCAAACACTGGTTCAGTTTGCAAAAGCTTCCACTAATGATTTTTAAATAACTCCAAAAGAAATCTTGGCTCCATTTAAATCAACAGTAAATTCTCATTGCATTCAGTATGTCCAAGATTTTACCTCTAATTTTTAGCCACAATACAAACCCTTTTCAATTTTAAATGAGGGTAACAATAAGTCATGCAAGTGCACTGAATATGATGATGACTATTTTTATTGCACTTGTTAAACTTCTAAATAAACAAATAGATGCTTTTTTACTATTAAGTAAAATCTTAAAATTTGCTTAGATAGATTAAACCAAGCTTATGCCTGCATTAAGTGTTTGTAGTAAATATTGACTGAAAGAAGCCAAGATTTCATAATAAAGCTCTGCCATTTATAACATCACTACACACCAAAATTTTGTGTGAACTAGATCAGTTCTCAAGCAAGCACCTTTTAAAGCAAGACGAAAGACACTTCAACAAAATAGCAATGCTGTATCTAAAAGAGTGTTGATAAAGAGTCCTCCTTTTCTTAAAAAATCATAAACTTTGTGCAAGAACGGAGAAATAAATTTAAAGACCAGCAAGGTTTCCTTTGCAAGCATGCTGGGATACCAACATGGAATATTTAAACATGCTAAGAGGTAGGCTTATTGCCTGATATGCATGATAAGCATAATCACTGTTGTAGGAGCTTACACACCTGGGAACCCAGTGGAGAGAAGATAAAGAGAAATTTTCCTTTCCAGGCAATAAAATGGTAAAAGAGCTGTTCATGAACAGCCACTGGGTGACTTCAGTAGCCTCCGCTGCTCTAATGATGCACAGATGTACGTGCAGCTGGAAGGGCTCGGAGGGTTGGCGGAGAGCACCATTCGGTGGCCCACTTCCAACCCCCGCGACACAGAGCTCAGGACTAGAAATACCGCCTGCTGCTTGCCCAACGTGACTGCCTCTCTTTTAAGAAGTGATTAAGAACTGTCCTCATACAGATTCAGCTGCAAAAGGACACACCACACTCACGAAGGAGAGAAGAGCATATGCCATTTAAATGCCATGGGAGATGAGCACTCTTAGTGGCTGCATGCATGTCACCATGTCCATGTGTAACATATCACGTGAAGTGCAAACAGTGAAACATATTTCATGTGTATATACTATATAGTATATATTGCTTGTATCAGGAATAGTGTGGCCAGCAGGACTAGGGAAGCGATTCTCTCCCTGTACGTGGCACTGGTGAGGCCGTGCCTCGAGTACTGTGTTCAGTTTTGGGCCCCTCAGTACAAGACGGACATTGAGGTGCTGGAGCGTGGCCAAAGAAGGGCAACAAAGCTGGTCGAGGGTCTAGAGAACAAGTCTTACGAGGAGAGAACTGAGGGAACTGGGATTGTTTAGCCTGGAGAAGAGGAGGCTCAGGGGAGACCTTATTGCTCTCTACAACAACCCGAAAGGAGGTTGCAGCCAGGTGGGTGTTGGTCTCTTCTCCCAAGTAACTAGCAACAGGATGAGAGGAAATGGTCTCAAGTTGTGTCAGGGGGGAGGTTTAGATTGGATATTAGGAGAAATTTCTTCACTGCAAGAGTGGTCAGGCGTTGGAACAGGCTGCCCAGAGAGGTGGTGGAGTCACCATCCCTGGAGGTGGTCAAAAAACGTGTAGACATGGCACTTTGGGACATGGTTTAGTAAATATGGTGGTGCTGGGTTGATGGTTGGACTTGATGAACTTAGAGGTCTTTTCCAACCTTAATGATTCTATGATTCTATGATTCTATATCTATATATGACATGTATTATGTGTACATATATGTAAATATACCAATGTCAGGTTGGATGGGGCTTTGGGCAACCTGCTCTAGTGGAGGGTGTCCCTGCCCATGGCAGGGGGTTGGAACTAGATCTTCTTTAAGGTCTCTTCCAACCCATACCATTCTATGATTCTATGATTCTACTTCAATAGAAAGTATTTTATACTCACAGCTGTACAAAAATCACTTCTTATTTATAATGTATTTTTTTCATCCTGTTTGTATTTTTTAGTGTGCAAACACCAACAAAAAGAAATGCCATGTGTTTTTTTTTCTTCCACACATGCAAAATAATCGTAGAAACAGTCTAAATCCTTCAGTCTTGCACTTTAAAATCATTGAGTATGTTCTATTCTGCATAAATTCACAAGGCAGAGGGCAGTGCTGCACAGCAATAATTCAGATAGTTCTTAACAAGCTGGCCTGGAGACCAGCAGCAGTGTCCTTATGGTAGTGTTAGGTAGCTCTGCTAGCCCGGGCAGATGCAGTATGCTATACTCAGGTGTCTAAACAGCTAGTAGTGTGAAAAAATAGGCTGCTTTGCCCAAAGTCATACTGCTGCAAAGTACAGCATTTTGTTGAATAGGTTTTCTTAAGGCTTAGGGCGTACTTGAAAGTGAACCACATGGTCCTTTAACTTATGCATCAACCAGAACATCCAAGCACACCTCTCACCAGAAATCAGAAGTTAATTTTTCTTCTCTGTTGGAAGTTGTACGTGCTAATTAGTCGTAAGAAAAATAATATGGTCAAGATTGATTTAAAAAAAAAAAAAAAGTAAAGTTTATTTGGCTTAGGAAACAGAGATAAAATCCAAAATAGTATGCATTCCCCAGAATTAATGTTGAGTCAAAAAACTATGTGAAAACTGAACTTGCTAAAGTTAAATGTATTTGTATGCATATAGAGAATAGTAAATATTCAAAGTAGCTCAAAAAGTCATATCTGACACCTTGGATTGGTAAAATCTCTACCCAACTTAAAATCCAGTCCTGAAGGGGAATACTGGTCTTATTCAAAGCAATCACAAAGCTCCATTTGACTACAGTGACATGAAAATATCACCCTGGATGCTCCTTCCTTCCTCCCTGACCCTAAAATAGTCAATAGACTCTTAATACAAAGCCTGCTGTAGCTGATGGGGAACTCTCTTGTAATTTCAACAGGTTTTGTATCAGTCCTTGTACAATATTACACAAAATTGGTCAGAAGCAAGTAACGCTGTATATCTCACTTCTGAATCTACAAAGGTCTCTACTTGGTATTAACAGTCTTTCAGTAGCACATGAAGCAATACAGAACACAAATACTGTTGTGTCCTTTACAGATTCATTTTTAAGTCAAACATATATTTGATTATATTCTTTGTGGATGTGGTGCTAATGTTTTTGGTTTTAACGTACCAAATCACATCTTCAAACAGCTAATAATCTTCTGCCTATGTAATATACTTCGAATTCTCTTTTTCAGATACTGTTGTGGCCAGGATATGATATCCCTTCTTTTTCAGAGAGGTCAGGCTTCCACCAGTGATCCTCAGTTTTTTGGTAGACATTTTCATATCAAGGCAGTTTTCTATTGCAAATTCTACAAAGTTTTCCTTGGATCATTTAACTTTCCTGATTACTCAGAAAGCTGGTGTCACAGCTGTAATGAGATGTTGATGGGAAAAGGTGCTATTTCTTTTTAACACAAAAGTAGCCAGTGATTCTAACATGTCGGGAAATAGCATAGCCTAACAGAAGGAAAGCTCCTGACAAGCGGAAGATATACGAGTGAAGAGGATTTCTCAGGCCAGTAAGCAGAAACCCTGGCTATCTAGCTGAGGAAAGGATGAGAGAATAAAGACTGAAGACATGAAAAATGGAGACCTTAAGCAACATATCTGTATACATTTATATACTGCTGTCACTGAGCTTTTTTCATTTTCAATAAATGCAACATACAAACAAACAAAAAATCCATCCAATTTTCTATGTCAAAATTCATGTACAAAAACATTTCCCTGTGACAATAATTTGTAATGGAGGAATTCATTATGCTTCCACTGCACATTTTACATCCTCTACTTTCCTATGCCTGAGTGAGTAGGCCACTTGTTTCTGTCTCTTCATTCTCCTTGCTTTGGACATAACAAATCCCTCTTTCTGGGGTCTCAAAAAGCTCATTCTTCTTTCCCATAAAAACTCTCTGTAACAGCTGAGAAACACAGCAAAATACATCCAAGTAGAATTTCAGATACACTATTGGACTGTTCATTTTGCGTTTGATGTGCACACAGGTAGACAATAGAATATTAAGCTTCATCCAGAAGAGCTCCACTGTTTCTGAAGCACACTGTTTAAGTTCCACGAGCCGGTGAATGCAGCTACGTGACTCATTTGAGTGCTGGGGCAAGCACCTAGGCTTCGGGATTAGGAGGTCTATTGCTATGTACAATATAAATCATATCTACCTGCCTGACCACTGCATGCTGTGCTCCGTGGTGGAAATATTTCTTTGGCAAGATACCCTAAATTTGAGGATCCCATTTTAATTTTGTCCACTGTCCTCTATTCATTATCAGTTCAAGCTCAGGTTATTAAAGTGTAGAATTTGTAAAAACTCAACTGATCTTTACTCCAGCTACCTGGCCACCTGTGGAAGATTTGATGTGATATAGGAAACAGGTAAGGTTTGAGTCATCCTTTTTATCCTCACTGTGTAAATGTTGCATGGCAGTTTAGATCACCTTTAAACACACAGCTGTTGTAGCCTGGGCCATTAGTCATCTCCTGACCTTATTCCCCTCTGCCAGGCATCGAAAAAAGCAAACAATTGCCAGGGCCCTGGATAAAGAGCAGGTCAGGTGGTGGTTCTTCACTATCTGTCCATCCGTCCATGCAAAAGAGTTCTTTCTTATGTAGATGTTGTGCCACCAGCATAAAACAGCTCCTGGAAGTGTTGTCTCTCCTTATTTTGGGGAGAGATACATTCCCCTGCTTGCTTTGTCACGCTGCGTTACAGAAACAGGGCTGTGGTCCCTTCTCCGATGCTGAATAACAATCTGCTGAACAACTCTTTCCAGTGATGCAGGCGTTTAATTTTCATACATAAAAATAAAACTAGATTTAAGATAGGAGATCCTCTGAAACCCTTTTCAGGGTGTCAGACATTTTTGTTCAGGTATAATAATGTAAGATGAGATATAAAATACTATGATCTTGAACTAATATAAACAGTTACTGGCACTGAAATCATTAAGAGAAAGCATATCAAATTAAAATACATACAGTTCAGACATTATTCATATACACATTTTACATTATTTGAATGTTTTAGAAATAAATTAATCTTTAAAGACTGTCATGAAGCTATGTAGAAAGAATGCTATTTTCAAAATTAATCATCAACTTGTTTTTAATGTTTATTTCACACTATTGCACTAATACAAACTTGTCATTAGTAGTCTAAATTCAGAACAGGGTGCACCAGACCTTCTGCACTTATTCTGATACTGCTTTTTTATTTTCAGTAATAATTTAAGCCCACTGGAATATCATGCTTTTGTTTTTACTCTCAACCTAATTCTCACTGCATCCTAACAGGCCAAGCAGTCACAGTATGTATAATGAATAACTTCTGCATTCATCAGATACACGTAGAAATTGGTGGACATAAACAGAGAAAGCTTCTGCGCTAAAACCAAGAACGTGCTGTAATTGAAGTAAAAACTGATGCAGCTCCATCTGCCTATTCTGTTAACATATCTATTAGTCTTTTTTTTTTTTTCCTGGAATAATTCCTGATCTTACCTGGGCTTTTATAAATGGGAAGGAGAGACATGATTTGCCTATGCAGAAAAATGCTTCAGTGATCCCAGGTCATTTTAAGAACATTGTCTCCATTGCGGGGATGAATTCCCCTCCCCACCCCCCCACCTCTCCCCCAAGCTTCCAAAATGCTGGGAAGTTAAATCTGTTTGACACATTATGAACAAAAGAACAACATCTGAAGCAAATTATCCCCTTAACACTCTATCAAAATCCCATAGACTATGATGAAATGTAAGTGGTACTAGAGTAGGAAGTTTGAAATTGGGATGAAATTCCATTTTCTTCCTGTTGATAATGAGTTCTGTAATTTTCCTGCTCTCAATCTAGAGAAAAAAAAAAAAAGAAAAAAGAAAAAATGATCAGTGCTGAGGAAATCTTATTAGATTCAACCCTATTTTTAAACAACTAGGACCAAAATCTTCAGTCAGACACACTGGTGCCACCCCATTAAATTCCAGCAGTGGCACCACTGGTAGAGAAAGAATGGCACTCAGATTTTTCACCATTAAGTAATCAGTTTTCATTACCTTCTCAGCAGTTTGTTTCATTTGCCTGCAGTAAGGAAACTAAAATTAGAAAACATTTCATGTTCATAGTTAGTTTGCTTCCAATGTGAAAAAAAACATGTCTATAAATTTGTCTGTTGGCTTATGCCTTGTGCAGTTCTACTAAAAAAGTTGTCTTTACATTATAGTGATGAACTGTAATGGCATAGTGCATTATTTTGTCCAAAGTAATTCAAATTAATGACCCTAGAAATATTATTTGAGGTGTCTAAGTTATAAAGCATTGCCAATAGTCATGAATATTACCAGCAGAATTTCTATTCTCCTTTGTAATGTATGCATTGCCATGTGTTAATAAACTATTTTCTGATCATCTTCAGAACTTGCTGCTTCTTGCAGGAGTTCCACATGCCAGTCTTGTGTCAGTTCTAGTAGCTATGAATGTCAGGTAAATGCTGATAGGAAACTATCAAAAGTCTGAACGCATTGTTCTTGCCTTGACTTGCATACTTAAGTTCTCATTTCACATTAGCTAAAGTGATACTGATTCTGACTGAACAGAAAACAGAAAAAAAAAAAAAATTAGCAAGTCAAAGTGTGGTGATCTCATAGACTCTTCTGGTAACTGTGAGAATAACATTAGCTAAAAATTACTTTTTATTTTCATTTACATGCAAGTTTAAAAAAGGAGAAAAAGAAAAAATTGTAGAATATCTTTCTAGTTTAGATAAAATGTTGCTCTGGATTTGATTCTCAAGAATGGCGGGGGTATTGCATTGTACTGGCTCATGTTCCTCTTACTTAGAAAGCGTTAAACCTTACCAACCATAGACAATAATCATTTGAAATGATTAAGAAAATCCCAAAGTTCATCCAAGCCGGATGGCACCAGAATTAACACACATTTGGGAAACATGCCATCACAGTGGTACCCAGAGGCACTCTTAAGAAGCTTAGAGATCAGAGGAGGAGATGAAACAATTTGAGCTTCATAGGAGCTTCTCATGACTAAATACTGATGCCAAGACCACTTCTAAGGAAAAGTAGATGGATCATGAAATCATGAAAGCATGAAGTCAACCAACTTCTGGATTTCAAAGGAGAGGACTGAAGAGTAAGCTTTTCCATGAAGTAATTTAAAAACCTACTGTGACAATCATACAAGTGAACACCTAATTTTAGAAGTTTCATAGATCTGCTGTGGTTTATTTTGTTACGGAGAAAGGGTTTTCTAGCTCATACAGTTGCTTTCATAGAAAGACTGGCCAATGAGTAGATATGTGCACTTGCACATATCTTTTTTTTCAATAATTCATTTTCTATTCTAAATACCTTTTTAAAATTCCTGTAATAACTTTTCAACCCTTCTTTCTGACAAAGTATTACAGTCCAATCAGCATTAAACATACATTTTTTTAGTTTTAAAGGTCATATAATAGTCACACACCAAACTATCTTTAAAGGTAAAGCAGAGCTTGAAAACAGATCTCAAATGTAATTCCTTAGACGACGTTTGGCTAGAAATCCTATGCAAAATTTAAATTATTCTTTTAGTATCAGGCACACCCTTCTAATTTATTAGATGCAGTTAGATATTTGATACTTATGAGGAACTATCCTTACTGCAGGCAGATAACAGAAATCCTACTTACTGGCTATACCAAAAATACAACCGAAGGAAATATATTACAACATGCTGCGTGGAGTATGTGTTCATGTGCAAAAACTACGAAAACCTGTAACTCTTTCTATCCTAGGTGGGCAGAATTAATTTCAGATTTGATCACCCCGCTGCATATCAGGATGACTGATAAGGAGGTGCAGAATAACTGCGTTAACAGAAATCTGACAGTGGCAGGCACAATGCTGTATTGTAGGAAATAAGTCAAATCTTCCGTACGTGGCTCATTAACAAGGCATGCAGGCCAGGCCTAACACCGATCATTCCAAAAAAATCTGCCACAAACTGGAACGTAGCAGCTGAATCCATCTTAGTCAAAACATAAGGCAGCAGAATATCAATCTATTTCAGATAACACATGACATCTGCTCAAGCAAAATTACATGCCACGGTGTTAATGAAGGACCTCAGTTCTCCTATTAATGATGGGATTTAGTTGTTTCATAAAAGTTAACAGTCAAAGATGAACATTAGAACCTAGAATCCTAAAAATCCAAACTGCAGTTGTTTCTTCATGCTGTCTTCAGGGAATAGCACCTTTGCCTTCATGAAGAAGAAAAAGGTAGAAGATGGCTTTAAAGAAGCTTTAAAGGTAGAAGCTTTAAAGAAAATGGTTGAATATTTTAACACAGATCTTATATTGTCAAGCTGTGAAAACGGTTCTCTTTCAGAAACAGTACATTACAAAAATGCAAAGAAATGTACTTGATATTGATAGACCGCTACCAAACAGTTATAAACCAGGGCCAAGCACGTGCTTTGGTTTCACATGGAATAAACAGTTCCTCCGTCGCCTAAAGAAAACTCACAGTGGAAAAAGGTAAGCAGGAATTTAAGGCCACGCAGCATTAGAATTTTAAGAATAAAAACAGTATATGAAATAGCAAATAAAGGAACCAGGGACTAATAAAGTGCATTTGTAGGTTTAAAACAAACAAACACCTAAAAAACCCCAATATTAAAAAACCCCAAACTACTGAGGAAATAGTAATGTCTCATAGAACTTAATTACTAGGCTTGGTCTATCAACTCATAAATTAATTATAAAATATCAAGAATTGTGGAACTTTTAGGCATTTGAAGAACACGTTGTCTTACTACCAATAAAGTTGGTAAATTTCAATGCTTCTGTGTCCCAAAGCTGAAGATTTAAGCAAGTGCTTAATTTCTGCCCACAGAATAATTTAAGACAGACTCAAGAGTAGGTAGCATGGCCTTAAAGCTCTATCAGTGTGAGGGTTCAACAATAACAAAAACATCTGCAGTGAGGAATTAGTCCCATGGAGCCAAAAAACCCCCATAGTAAGTTTGTATGAAAATAACGTGCTACTGGTTGAGAAGGTAAGCCACACAAAATATACAGCATTCTTCATTTGACTCAGTTTCTTTTGGAAATTATGTAACATTTTTCAAATACTGCACATTTCAAGCATTAAAGATTGAGAAAGAAACAAAATTCTTCTGCTGTTTTTTAGTTTTAAGCAGATTCTTGTCTGCTACCATTTAAAATAGGACAGAAGCATACCCACAAAAGAAAAAGGAGCAAGTGTCCCTTCAGGATAATGGCTTTTAGAATGAAATAGGATGGTTTCAACTTAAAAGACTTGTGTATTTTCAGCAGCAAGTATGCTGCTATGAAGAGGAAGTAACATTGAATTAATTGACTTTTTGTTTTCTAGTCAATCCATATTTAAAGCTTTAAATACCTTTAGCACTTGTTAAATATATTTTGAAATATGTCAAGGGCAGACTATTTCATCTTAAGTGCCTTTATTAAGAAAAACATGAGTCTATACCCTCTTCATCTGCGTCCAACAGGAGCACTCTTGTCTCACCTTACTAGGAATCAGGTTTACTTCCTGGCTATTGATCTTTCTTAAGGTCCAGAGAAACGATCTGCATTTGGAGACCACTGCAGTATCAGTAAACTCCAAAAGAACTACCAACTTGTTAAGTTACAGGAATGCTTCCCATTTTTACACGTGACATACTTTTAAAACTGAAGAATGAAAAGTGTTGCAACAGAATGTTCTACTCCCTAAAACTACTTGGATTTAGATAGCAACCACAGTTCCCAAGGACGCTCACAGACTTTGCCCACCACTGCAAACATCATCTGTCATCACACTCATTTTCTTCATACTCCTCGAGAGACTCTGAAACAACCAAGCAAAAACTGCAAGTAAATCCACCATTTTGATATATAAATCTGAACTGCTACCAAATAACCCTCATCCAATTGACCTGTGAGATTTCTCCATATAAACATGAAGGCTTTGCAAATATTTGTTATTGTGCAATTGCCACAGAATAGCTTTTCTTCTCCAGTAAAAGTTCTTGCTGTTCTCAAGTTTCTTTGAATCTATCATTATTTGTAAGAGCAGCTAGTGTTATCTACTGAGTCCACTTTAAGTGGACTGAAATAAAAAGAGGAACAGCTGTACTCTGTCCAGAATTATGTCCCTTATTCAGGGAAATACCAGATGTCCACAGAAAAGCACAAAGAACCTACCGTAAGTTACAGACTTGCAAAGATAGTTTGTCCTCCCATAGCAAGATTCAGCCAAGTATCGAAGTATGAGAATTTGCCCTTGTTGAAAGGTATTTTTTCCTTACATGAAAATCTAATTATTTCCTCGAATTCTGTACCGTTCTGCTTACTATGCGCTTTCCTTCCTTAAAAACGTGATCCACAGGAAATCTTGAATATGTTCCTAGAATTTTATATTTTTAGGATATTTAGGATTGTCTTTTTGTTTATTAACAAACTGCATGACTTAAAACCAACCAACCAAAAAAATCCACCAAAAAACACTGCCCCAAACACCCAAAATCCTTTGCAGAAAGCTTGACTTTTTTTTCCGTTTCCTTCCCTCTAGCAACATATGGCAACATCTGTTGCCTCCCTGCTGGACAATGACTTGTTAGCATTGACTTGTCTAGTAAAAAATATTAAAGTGGCAAGTAGAAAAATTCAGGCGCAATTAAAAAAAAAAAATACACATATATAAATACATGCTTTCAAGTTCTTGCAGTTTGGTATACTGCATGAACATGCAGTAATTTCTCTAAAGTCAGACTCAGTATAAAGCCCACCAAGACAACTTTCTTGTTGAGGAAACATGAACAGGCTTTTGCTTACTACTTCTCTAATTATACCATAAACATTAATAGAATGATATTCTCATTTTGCAAAATTAAAGAGCAGACACTTCAAGTTTCAGACTTTTATTAAGCCTCATCAAAACACTTCCAAACACACGACCAA
Source organism: Aramus guarauna (assembly GCA_013400195.1). NCBI lineage: Eukaryota > Metazoa > Chordata > Aves > Gruiformes > Aramidae > Aramus > Aramus guarauna. The sequence continues at coordinate 298,050 of VXBL01003180.1, forward strand.
GTGCAGCGTGAGGCAAGTTTGATTATTTCCTGGATGAGTAAGCATGACAATTGTGCGGACGGCTTCCGGAAGACCTCTCTGTGCAGCTTATGGAGATGAGTGCGTTGTTCAGAAGTCAGGACGGTCCTTTTTCAGTCTACTGTAGTCTACGTTAACCGAGTAGAACTATAAAAGATGGGGAGGGGGGGGAAAAGCGTAAGAATCTCGGCTATCCATTTTCCAGGGTATTTACTAAAAACATGCGTCATTTGAAGTCACATCAGTAAACTGAAATTATAGTTTGAATCTGTACACTAGACAATAATAAATAAAAAAAACTTTGAAGAGCAGTAAGTTTTTAATATTATCTTCATTCTGCATACAGAATTAGAAGCTCTGCATTTAAAATGAGGCAATGCTTGTGTCTACAACTACAGAAACCCTACAGTATCACTTCTTTAATCCCCAGAATTAAAAATTCGTTCACTGGAAGTTCTTACAGTGCTGCTGAGTTTATCCTTTTTGCCCAAAATCTACATGCTCCTGCATACCGAAGGCCACACCTAGGTTGCCAAGTGGCACAAAGCATGGTATATGTGAACATATTGTGTCACAAGGGAACACTTAGAGCAGTGCTGCAAAAGCCAAGTTTGGTTTAAGTAAACGCATTGAGAATGGCAAGATATGACAAGGAGGAAGAAAAGTAAGAACACACTTATCCTTTCACACTCTCAGTTTATATTAATAAAGTTGGATCCCATTACAAGCAATTCAAAGCAGCCCCAATAGTCACCAAGGGCAATTAATTTACAGACTAAAGACATATTTTGGCATCCCAGTCTGACTTGACATCAAGTATGTGATACTATAGTTTTTCTTAAAATGGAAAAAAAAAAAAAAGTAAAAAATATTTATCTATTACCTTTTTTTGAGTTATGCCCAAATTTATTTATTTTTAACTTCACAGAGAAAACAAAACAGTCTACAGCACATTGAAATTACAGCTTTCTGTGAAACTTTTACAGTTGATATGACAAAGAGAAGTTTACAAAAGAAAAACAATTCCATGAAAAGCTAAAACTTGTTATATTGGAGCTTTTCACTAAACAGTAATCCTCAATTTAGAGTATCTGCCTTACCATCTCCCACAGTGCAGATTTGGAAAAAAAAAAAGTCCCCAATGATACACACACCCAAATATGGTAAACCCTGAGGTTGTGTTTGCATGCTAAGACCGAAGGGGAATGCTACACAAGGCATGCACTCTTTAAAAGAATTTGTGCTGCGCAATATGTTGAATTTGCCTCTTTTAGATATTTAAGAAACAGCAACATTCCAGAAGCAGCAATGAAAACAAAAGTATTATGTTCTTCCTGGACCTTTAAGGGAACCGCAACATTTTATTTTGGAGTGTGGGGATTTTTTGCTTATTTCAATAATCAGAATAGTAAGATATGGTACTGGACAGACACTAGCTTTGAAAACATAGTAGGTTTGCTGTTTTAGTAGCTTGAGAATAATCTTAAAATAGTCTTAATAGGAGTCTACTAATAAAATATCACTTTAGTAAAATATGATAAAAACATGACTTCTGTAAACTACCAAATGTTTTACACATCTTTCCATGCTTCCTTATTAGTTGAGTGAAATAATTTGACTATTAAAGAACATATCTATCCCATACAGTTACTTACAGTCAATTGTTTTGTTTTCAAACAATCAACTGCAGAACTGAATTAGTGTTTACGTTAAACACTGACATTTTCCTGCTTTGCTTCTCCTGAGTAAAGGCCAACAGTTTAGAGTTTAGAAAGCTTTAGTTCAGAACTTATGAGCTTTTGTTCTTCTCCCTGTAGTTTATTTCTGAGTATTATGAGCTAGTATATTCTTCCTGTTGCATATAATTCCTCTTTTTCTTACAGTGCAATATATTTGACTGCTTCCATATTAGACTCCTTTCACCCCATTATCAATCAACTCTAGGAAAGTTTTAAATCTCAAACTCAGTTCTCTGCTCTGAATTCTAGAGACAAACAAACATTGCACAGCAGAGGAAATACATCACTCATTCAACTACTTTCCAATATACTCAAACATTCTAAGGCAGTAGGCTATACCTTCCATATTATATTTCCTAAAAATCTGTATTTTTCATTTTACCTTGTACTGGTCACTGGGAGACAGTTTGTTCCAAGGTTCTGGATTATTTGTCTTGTCCCAGCTATTGGAAAGATGCAAGATATGAGAACATATTAAGACTCACACTACCTTCAAAATACATAAAATTCCTATGTGTACTGTGGTTGTTAGGCCATCATCCAAGTAAGTTTCCACAGAAAAAAGACACAGTCCTTTGTCAGCAGTCTCTAAATATCACATGGTAAATAAACAAATCTCCAAATCATGGAAATCTCCACACACTTACTGCCAGTGATACTGGAGCGAGGCATTAAGGTCTCCAGAAACTAAAAAATCAAGGCAGTGAAGTTTACTTTAATATATGCAGCAAGAAGACTGGGTCCTGTGAATTGTTTTATACATACCAGACATCAGGATTGAACATTGCCAAACGCATGAGATACAGGCCCGCGCCAACACCTCCAGATCCAATGATCAAAAACAGAGGGATCAACTAGAACAACAACAACAAATTAAATGTAATACCAGAATATAACAAAATAGCACTATTACATAGTGTTTCTGACTACAGCAATAACAAACTGAAGAACAAGCTCACACACTTTTAGCCATAAGACGTGGCCCTGTAAAACCCTGACATAAGCAACATAGCTGGGGTCAGAGGAACTAACAGCTACAACTAGGCTGACATAAAAAAAAACAAAACAACAAATAAGTGCTATATGCAGAACAACCAAACGTCCCATAACAGCACATTTCTAAAAAACAAACACCAGTTCCTCCGCTACCCAAAACAGCTCCTACTATCCGTACCCCTAATCATAAAGTAAGAAAATGGGAGCAGGGGGGAGCGGTATAGGAAAAAAGATAAGCAAGAAGAATGAAAGAGCCACCTTGAGCCTTGCCGCTGCAGCATGAGACAGGCCCACACGTACCAGAGGAAAAAAGGGGCCTGACCCCGTCTCGCCGATCAGCCCTGAGCTGCCCACCCTCCCTCAGCCCCGGCTCACCGAGGAGCCAGGCACCCAGAATGAAAGGAGACGGAAGAGCGAGGAGGGGGCGACCGGCAGGGCCGGGGGCACCGACCGCCAGCAGGGCAGGGCGCAGGGAGGGGGCGGCGGCGCAGGGAGGGGGCGGCGGCCCGCCGGGGCCGAGGTGCCGGGGCCGAGGCGCCGCAGCCCCCGCGCCGCCCGTGCACTGCCGCCGGGTACTCACGCTGGGGTGCTTCTTGGCGTGGCTGACCATAACGCGAAACATGGCGGCAGCGGGCGCAAGCGAAGGTCTCGCTCTCTACCAGGCTCCGGAGCCCCGTCCTCCCCCTTCAGCCGTCGAGGCCCAATGTCACCCAAGGCCCCCGGCGCGGCAGGTGCCCGACGCCGCAGCCCGGATGTAGCAGCTCCGGCGTTCGCCTGT
>VXBL01003180.1:301924-321729 GCA_013400195.1 Aramus guarauna
TGACTACAGCAATAACAAACTGAAGAACAAGCTCACACACTTTTAGCCATAAGACGTGGCCCTGTAAAACCCTGACATAAGCAACATAGCTGGGGTCAGAGGAACTAACAGCTACAACTAGGCTGACATAAAAAAAAAAACAAAACAACAAATAAGTGCTATATGCAGAACAACCAAACGTCCCATAACAGCACATTTCTAAAAAACAAACACCAGTTCCTCCGCTACCCAAAACAGCTCCTACTATCCGTACCCCTAATCATAAAGTAAGAAAATGGGAGCAGGGGGGAGCGGTATAGGAAAAAAGATAAGCAAGAAGAATGAAAGAGCCACCTTGAGCCTTGCCGCTGCAGCATGAGACAGGCCCACACGTACCAGAGGAAAAAAGGGGCCTGACCCCGTCTCGCCGATCAGCCCTGAGCTGCCCACCCTCCCTCAGCCCCGGCTCACCGAGGAGCCAGGCACCCAGAATGAAAGGAGACGGAAGAGCGAGGAGGGGGCGACCGGCAGGGCCGGGGGCACCGACCGCCAGCAGGGCAGGGCGCAGGGAGGGGGCGGCGNGCTCCTGCGTTAGCGCGTCTCTCGGCCGGCCGGGACGGCAGCGCCGCTCGGGGAGCAGGCACCTGCCCGGGCACCCCGGGCCCGCTCCGCGGTTGGGGAGCCGAGGAAGCGCCAACGCCGCCTCGCCCCGCCCGCTGCGGAGAGCGGTGTGGGCAGCGCCTGCGCTGAGGGCAGCGGGTGCCGCGGCGGGAAGGGCGCGAGGAGCTTCCAACGGCCGGCTCCTCGGGGCTGTGCGTCTGCCCCCGGTCCGCGCTTTCCTCTGTCTCACACCGCTTTTGTCTGTCTCACACCGCTTTCCTCCCTCTCTCTCACTCCGCTTTCCTCTCTCCCACACCGCCTTCGAGCCCGCTAACGGGGGCCAGAGCCGCCGCAGCCTTCCCCGATGGGCGCCTGCCCTTTCCTGTGTGGTAGCGGGGCCGTTTTGAAGGCGTGCGGCGGCGTGTGGGTGCACAAACGTACTAGGCGGTCACCTTCCCCGGGAAGTAAATCTCGTTGTGGAGGTCTGCCTTTACCGTCACCCGGGTTAAAAGTTGAGGGTGTTTAAAGATGACGGAAGAGATCTAAGGTTTCATTATCTTGAAAAAGAAGAGTGAAATTCACCATAAAACTGCCAAGTTAATTACTCTGCCACAGTCAGGGTGGCAAAAGCTGGGTGCACATGCAGCATTGAGCGATACCTTTGACTTTTCAAATTCAACGTACGCATGATACACAATGAAAAACTATCTTTGGCAGAGAGGTCTGTCGTGCAATGTTAGGTATTTTGGCCAAGGTTGGGATGGATTTCATTACTTCTCTTGTTAGGTAATTCTAAGTGAGCAATGGAGCTACTGACTGTAATACTAAGTGTATCCATGTGCTTTCCTAGTTTGGTCTCCATTGCCATATATCTTATTTTATACAGAATTGGGAACCTAATGCCTATATTTGGGTAGGACACTTGCCACTTTGAGTTCTTTCACAAAAAGGTAACTCAAAAGGTAAGTTTGCATCCAGTCATTAAGAAATTAATTTTTAGGTAGAAGTTACATCAGTGTGCTACTAAGACAAAAAAAGAGTCCTTTTCCTAGGTTAGAAGCAGAATAACTACATGAATGCTAATGGTTTGTGTGATGCATATCAAAGTAAAATTTTGAAGTAAAAAATAATGTAGTGAAATGGCAGAGAGCAAACGTATTTCAGCAAATGGATGTCTTTTATTTCACTTTCTAGTTCCACAGACTGGCTTCTGCTTATTTTCAAGAATTGCCTCAAATTTTGCCTGTCACAATAAATTCTGAAAAAAAATCATATTCCTTGCTTATCATTCCATAATCCAACCTTTTTCATTTTGCCAGAGCCAGTTTAATCTGGCTAACGGATAACCATGGAGAAGACATAGCAAATGCTGGCATTTGGCCATATTGTGTAATTTATACAGATAACTTTGACAAGTCATTGGATGACACCAGAAAAATTTTAACAATGTTTTCTTGGGAGCAATGCAATCCCATTACTTGTGTCCCTTATTTGTTTCAGAGTTGATAAACCGAAAAGGATCATAGCATGCTCCAAGAGTGTTAACCATTTTAGTATATATTATTTGGTGGGGACAGTATTTTTCCATTTTTTCCAAATTAAAAGAGCAATTTGCCTATGCAGTTGAAAGTATTGAAAATACTAGTATCACTGCTATTGCTTTTGTAAGAGAGAAATACCTGAAGCCTCCAAGAGTGACTTGGAAGGTTACACTGCTCACCCTCTAGTACAATAGTTGAACTTCTCACCATATATTTGGGTCACAGGAAATAGCAGTTGCCAAAGCAGCTGCAGGATAACCAGGGAGAGACCAAAGGGTAGATGGATAGACACCAGCTATGTGGGGCTGCTCAGCAAAACTCGCTTCAGATTGAAACAGTCTGCTTTCGACATAAGGCCAAGTGGCAGAAATTCAGAGATTTTGAGTAGCCCGTTTCTACGCTATTAAGGGAATACCATTAGGGATATGTGATTTCCACTAGGCTTGTCTTGAGCACTTATTTTTAGGAAATACATCATAGTTTTTATATGCTTTTCAGTATATTCCCCTTCCCCTCCCAGTGATTTATACTTTTGCTGGCTTCTTGTGCTTTTATGAATTTAAACAGAGGCATAGTACCTGATTGATTTGCAAAATTTGTCATGCATTTTATGAACTTTCATAAATTTTAACCATTGTGTACACCATCTTCTCTTGCCTGGGCCTATACAGCTCAGCTGGTTCATTGTTCATATACATGTCTTATTCTGTATGTTACTTGGACTTTTGTGTATGTTAATGAATTTTACAGACAAAAAATTAAAGTGCAAAAATAATTTTTTTCACTGTAATTTTAGAAATCACAAGTTAATGTTCTTAAAGTCCAAGCATTGCTAAAAATGCAATCTCTCTATTGCTTAGGTTGGTGAAATTCTGAGTATAAACTCTGGCCACCTCATGGCATCTTGAGGGTGGATCCATGACTCTCAGGAATACCTCCTTAGCTGCCATGTTTATGTGCTTGAACTATGCTATAGTTACATAACTTGCATGTGTTAATTTATAGTAATGCTGTCAATATATTGGTCATACTTGAAGATTAACAATTTCCTTTTACTCATCAAGAATCCATCCATTCCCTTAAAGAGAGTGAATACTAGATAAAGGTAAAGAAATTTGCCACTTTTCCTCTGTCACTTAGCTACTCAAGCTGAAAGTAAACACATTTATTTCCTCTTACAGTTTGGTGTCTTTGTGTTCACACCTGACAATTAAATTTATGATGCCTTAGTTAGACTAGTCACTTCTTTTATTCTGAGTAAAGTTATTTTTGTGTAGGTTTCTGCTTTTGAAATAAGTGAATCCATAAATCCTTCAGGTATTTTGGCAAGGTTTTGTGATGAACCGGTCCATTAAGAACTAAGGGGCTAGATTTGCAGTACTACTCAGCACTGCTGAAAATCAAGTCCTCGGGTTATTCTGGTGCTTTATCATTTATTTTTTCCTCTTTTCTTTTGTTCTCCCCTACAGCCTCACCTCATGCCTTCTGTCTCTCACTTGTCCTTTGATTGCTATCGTATCTTGTTCCTATCCTTAGGCTCATTTAAGCTTTTGGTTTCAGAAACTTCTAATCCAGATGGTTTGTTTTTCTATTCTGTGGCCTTCCTGTTTCTAAAGCCTTTCCTCCTAAACTTTACCTGTTATTATGAATCATATATCTAGAAATTTCTACTCTATTTAAAATCAGTTATGGTGTGCTTCATTTTCTTGTATTAAAACCAGTCAATTTCAGCCACAGATACAATCATGTCTGATCTCCTGAAGATCAGGAATATGAAGTCATAATAAAATCAGAGGTTATTTGAAGAATTGCATTCTCAAGGTTTGGCAGAATCAGTCAATAAAAAAAATCAACAAAGACATAATTGTTGTCACTTTGAAGTTACATATTTTAATTGGAGGAAAATAGGAAAGAAAGACTTAGATTTGGAGATGTTCCAACTGATCACAGATCAATAGACTAAATTCATTGTGAATAGTCCTTTATCATCAAAAATATTTCTCTGTTAAACAGAACAATGTATAGACTGAGGATTTTCTGTAGGACATAGCAGTTTTGGTAAAAAGGCAAAGACTTCTAAAAATAATTCTTAGCAGAGAAAATGAATTCTAGGAGAGCAAAATGTATTTAAAAACTTTGAAAAACAATATAAAAATGTAAACCCTGGCTTACATGCAATAAATACATAGAGATTTTTGTGACCTTTTTTTTTTTTAAATATCTTGTTCTCATTTATGTATCTGTTGCCTGTGTTGTAAGTCCTGTTGCTTTCTCTGCACTTAGTGGGGATAACAGCAGAATGGGATATATGTATGCACACCTCTGCCAAATCCATTTGGAGTAGTCTGTTTACATCTTCCTTAAAGTCTGACTTACATTTGGTATAGGCCCCACACAGCTTTCACCTGACTGGAAGGCTTGAACGTGACCAGAAAACCACAAGAAGTTATTGGAATAATCCCCCTAAAAACTGCTGATTCAGTGCCCTTTTACAGGTAATCTCTTTCCTGCAGTTGCATCCATAGATGGTATTTCCTTGTAAGCTGCTGTTGCGTTTAATTTGAAAAACCATCTGAACTCTATAAATAAAAGATAAGTTTAATGGCCTAATAGAAAGTCAAAATCTTCACTAAAAATGTAAACAGGACTGGTACCTGGAACTGTTTTTAACTAGGTGCTGCTTCAACTATTTAACAACTTGTTAGAGACAAAGTAAAACTGCTTCCATTTCTAATGCCTATAATTGTCTTAAGGCTTTTGTCTTTCATCTTAATACAGGAGGTTAAAGGATGCTTTTATTTTCTGCTATGGATTAACGAGAAGCACACTTGAATAATGCTTCCAGGATCAATCTATGCCATTTCTTTTACACATGCTAGGGAAGAAATAGATAGTCCTTACAAGTCCTCTGCTCTGATGTTCAAAATTTAAGTTAGCTTTTGATTATTTTTTTTTGTTTGCTTATAGTTTTACTAAAGTTTACTCAAATCTCAGCTGAATTTTTTTATGCTGGAAATCTACACTGACTGAGGCAAGTCATGGATTTCCAGGGCTGGCATGACAGTCAAGTTTACACTACCAAAACCTCTTGTATTTCATCAGCTATTGGCTAATTATTTATAAAAATCTGAACAGAGTTTGCTCTCTGAATAAAGCTGTTCCCCTTTAAAGGAAAAGAATAATGTGGCATTGACAGCCTTTTCCAGGACATATTGCTGCTTAGGATAAACAGATGCAGCTGCCACAGGAGTGACTCAAGCAGACAGTCTGGGAACAGAACAAGCTGCTTATAAGCAGCTTCTGAAATGTAAAAATACAAAAAAACTAAAAAAAACCCTCCCGTATAATAGACTGTGCAACAGCTGCAAGAATGATATATGAGACCTCACGTTCACTATGTATTCCAAACATTAAGGAGAACAAATATAATGTTAACAAAGAAACATGAAAACAGCATATATTTACAAAGTATAGTCTTATTGCTGTGGCATTATCTGCACAAGCTGTGTCAACAAAGGATTATACAGTTAGAGAAGTATAAATAGATTGTGTATTATAATTTATTTTTCTGTATTTCTTTTTCTTTAATGGAGAATGTCAGTATTTTAATGGAAACACAATTTATAGAAAGAATAAGGCTCCCAAATCTAACAGTTTCAATAAGCCAAAACTTGTTCTCATTTAAGACAGTGATAGACCCTTTAGAGGACAGGATTAGACATAATTCTGATCAAGCTATTTTCCACAAACCTAGTCTGGAGAAAATCTCATCTGTCTTCCACTAACATGAGTTGTATGTTTTTGCTTTCTTTATGGAAAGGGTAAAGAGGGATTCTTGCAATTTATGAACAGGGGGACAGATACCGCTAGTTTGGAAGTAAGAATGTTATTAATGTACTTTGCAGGGAAAATGTTCTTTGCCTCTGTTTTCTGCTGTAGTTTTCAGAGGAAGGTTAATGTTGCAGAGTAGAACGGTTTACTGAATAGCAATTGCAAAAGAATGTTTTGCAGGTAGTTTAGAAATCCAGTATGTTTTATGCATTGCAGCAAGAAGAGACATGTCAATCCAGCTGCTAACACCAGATGACAGAACTATTATTGATTACTTTAGGAGTCTTTGAATCATGTTGCATATCCCGACACTGTTGGGTAACAGAGAGCCGTCTGAAAAGTGTGAATGTGAGGGTGTTTTACTTGTATTTCAGTGAATGACAGTGCTGTGGGGGCAATGCATTCCACAAAACTTCAGAAATGCAAAAGTTAGGGGTTTAGTTTAAGCAAATCTACCTTCAGAAATCAGTGGAAGCATACAGATGGCTCCCAGAGGCAATCTAAAGTAGAGCTGGAATAAATCACTCTTTCAGGATGTCATCCCTGGCCCTGGACAAAATCACTGGAGGTACCAGCTGATGCACAGGGATAGACTTCAGCTGCATTTCAGAAGATGTTATGGATAAACCTCATGCTTTCATTACCCTCCAGAGCAAAACCAAGGTACCTGCAGTATCCTGGTATGAACCCAGTAAGACCTGGACAGCTTGTGCAGAACATCTAATAATATCTGTTTCTTGTTATTCTCATATGGTTCACACTGTGCAAGAACATTAGTCTTGGAGCTCCTCCTCCAAAGGATGTGATGTCTGACACTGCAAGGGCTGGTTAGTTTTGTCAGCAGCCTGATTTTGCAGATAGTGGCATTTACAACTGAGGATAAACTATAGGTATCTTGGCAGTGCCTTATACCTTTTCCTGGCTTTGCCGCCTAAAGTACAATTTAGGTACCAACAAAATCTGCATGGAAAGGCATAGTGCCAGGTTCTTGCAAAGAAGCAAGCAGTGGATCTCCAAGGCATCACCCTTTTACACTTACATTATCTCCAATTATCACATTCACTTGAATCATTAGTACTTTATGCAGAAAATTTCTAGCATAGCAGAATATGAAATCCAGTCCCAGCTTGCCCCCTTTTTGGGTATCAGCCACTAATATACTATACTACTCTACTCGGGAAAAAGGAGAGAGACCATGTTGCAGCCTGGATGCAGAGCGAAGTGCCGCATTGTAGTCTAACTCATCTGCCACAAATTTCGAGAAACGACTTTTTTTGTCTTTATATGCATTTATCTAAATTAGTACAAAACTCAGGGTTCTGTTTGTAAGAATACACTCTATCCCATAAATCACAAAAGCTTTATAAAAAGGTGCATGAAAGTAATTGGTTTGGCTACTCTTGAATTTTACTCGTGTTTTTTTTTAAATTTCTGCTGTTAAAAACTGTATGATGTACCACTTATCAAGAAGTAGTATTCCCATATCCTTTCTTTAAATACAGTTTCATTTAAAAGTAGGGAATTGTATTATTATATTTATGGGAGAAGGATAATAACATGTTCTGATATGTGACTGAGCCCATCCTCTTCCTTTGAAGGATATATACGGTATATCTGCAAGATTCACATTGTGTGAATGCATAAAATATTTCCCTGTAATAAGACTTTTGAGCAGGAATTTCTTATTTTATTTGAACAACAGAGTCTAGACTGAAATGAAAATGATGTCAAGAGGAAAACTACAGCATATCTTGATATTTTTTCTTATATGTACTAAGACATCAAAAATTTTCTTTGAGAACAGGCAGAACATAAGGGTTAGCACTTTAATTAAAAAGGGGAGTTTCATAAAATATGTTTTTTTTTTTTTCTGTGAAATTCTGTTTTCACTTTACTTCACACAAGAAATTTGATTAAAGACAACAGAATGTTCTGCTTGCCTACCCACTTGTTTCAGAACATCCTTGGTCCAGAAAAAAATTGACTCCTGTCTTTTGAAAACCTAGTTTGACTAACTTACAAGCTTGTGTACTTTGAGATGTTACTCCATTGATGTTGTCTCTGCCCATCTGTTTTTCCTCTTTGGGACTTGCCCTTAAACACCTCCTTCAGGCTGCCATCCCTATTTACGAAGATGTAACCAGAACACTAACACTCATGAAAGATCAGTCTTAACAAACACATGCAGTACTCCTAAAGTGTTCAGGTGCCCAATACTCTCGTCTTTTCTCCATAGAACGCAGAACAGATGTGGATAAAATGAATACATTTTAAAATTGGTGTCTTCTGCAAACATAATTTAAAATGCTGGAGCTCTGAAAAGCAATACCCATGACAAAACTGTCTCATAGGAGATACATTTTACCCAACTTCTCCACAGTAGAATCATTGCTAATTAAAAAAATAAAAATATCATGTAAGGAGGCCAGTTTAGACATGAACTATTTTTTTATTTAAGTAAAATAAATAAGTCTTTAAAAGAAAAATCTGTGTTACTAAACTTGGATTCAATAAATTTGTTTGTAGACTAAAATGAGCCTTGATTAAAACTTGGTGAAACTGAAATCATTCATGTGATTTAAATTCAGAAAAATTCCAGGGCAATGAGTTTTAAAAGAAGCACTGCATCCAGACTGCATCTTCTAAAGAAACAAATCAGGACTGTGTGAATTTTTACTCCCTGTCTCTCCCTGTCCGCTCCCCTAATTGATCTGGTAGGGGAGGAAGTATGATTTTCGAGGTCAGTTCTTTTAAATGCTTGTATACTTTCATGACTGCGGAATCTGGAAGAGAGAGAAGAGTCATTTGAGGGGCAACAGAAAAGGCTGTGTACTGTGGATTCCATGAATCTTTTTCTTTAGGGCCACCTTGAGTTGCAGAATACAAGTAAACAGTAGTGAGAACACAAACGGTTATGGTTTTATTACATGGAACAGTAAAGGATATAGTGAATCACTAAGGCCAAGGTTACCGAGTCTTTTTAATTCACAGTAAGTCCAAAGCGCTTCTCAGAGAGACAGTTTTATCCATCTTTTGCCCTTGGCTACTCACGTGCCAGCACCATTCACATAAGGCTGTGCAAAAGAGACGAAACAAAAAGGTTTTATCTGGATCAATTCCAGCTCATTGCTAATGCTAGCATAAAGGATGTGATTGCAAAATGCATCCTGGGGAAAAAAATGGGAGAGGGGCGATGGGGTTGTACCTTCTCACTACAGGCCTGACTGATCTGACCATGTAGCCAGCACAGGCTGTGTGTGTGACACCTGATCTCATGTGGACTTGCTGGTGAGCTGGGCCATTGTGCCTGCTGTCCCCTCTCCCCACGTGTTCCTGTCCCTGTGTCCCTGCCCCTGGCTTGCACTGGATCAATGGGTCTTGGAGCTACAGGGCTTCTTGGTAGGGAAGCTTTCTGTCAGATCAGAATCTGGCTCACTGTATGGTTGGATAACTGCAAAATTTGATACAGGTGTCGAGAGTGGAAGATGGCAGGTTTCTTGTGAAACTGCACCCTACCATCATTGTGACATAAGGGAGACATCATTATGGTTGGACATTCTCATTAAAAAAAAAATAAAATACAAGCAGTTATAATCATGTCAGTGCAACTGAAAAAAATATATATATTTTAATTTTTACAGCATTTCCCAAGTTTGGCAAATATTTAAAGCTATCTGGAAATTGATTCTATTCCGTATTTGATAAGAAAAATCCCAATGGCCTCATGTTTGGGTTTTTTGGGTGTTTTCTCTCCCTTTCCAGTAGAAGTATTGAAGGGGGAGAATTTAATCCATGGTTTCTTATTTATTCCTTTCTCCTCATCTGGGAATGGGAAGAGGAGGGGAATGAGGAAGGCGAAGAGGATAGCAATCCTTTCACAATTAATTTAAAAAGAAAAGATAAAGCTTTTGAAACATGTAAGAAGACCAAGAAAGGTACATCTTCAACATCAGAATGTTGTTCCTGCTAAATTCAGAGACACTAACAAAGAAGAGCTTCTCAAAGCTCCTCTATTATTTCCTAAAATTAGGCTATTTTCTCTTAAGTAATTCAAATACAGGGTTTCTACTATTTCCCTCTATAATTGTTACAGTGTAATATGTGTACTTAATCTGTATAAGGATAAAAATTATCATAGCTATAGGATGATATTTAGCATACAAATATCTTTGTGGAAGATGGAGTGGAATCTTCTAGCTAGAAGTCTTTCCCATGCTTGGGACTGAAGATGTTCAAGTCTCTTGAGGATCTCTGGTTTATGAGCCCTTACAATGACAGCAGATTCCCTTTCCACCCACTACCACTAAACCCGTCGAAACTGAGTGCTTACCTAATGCCAAGCTAGGTTTTGAAGAACGTAGAATTAAAAAAACCCAAAACAAAACAACAAAAAAAAGTCAGTGTTTCTCTTTTTCACAGGGAACAACAGGTCACCACTCTAAAAGTCCGGCTCAGCATTATGACAGTATGGAAGAAAATCTGCTTCCTTGTCAGAACTCCTCCAGCTGCAGTAATTCAGCCCAGTTCTCAAGAAATACTTGAAATTGAGACTGACCTGTAAAATATTAATTAGCACTACTATTTCTTAAACATTTATACCTTCAAATATTTATTTCACAGTAGCATACAAAATGCAATTACACAGAGATTTCTGAATGTCTAGCTCTAACAGAAACTGTTCTGGGGGCTCTGCCATCACTTAGGAAGGTACAATCTCTTTCCCTGATGCAAAATCCGTTCACCTTCCCGCCTCTGTTTTCAGGAACTTGTGCTTCTTGCCAAGCAACTGATGGGTTGCAGGCCATAAGATTGGTGTTCACTGATGTCTATTTTTCCCCAGCCACAGAAGGAGATCAGATCTATCAGTTCTTGCTGCACTTTCCAGGCAAGGTGCCAGTATTTTTGCCATATGCCACCAGCAGGGTACCTTAACAAAGACATGTCTTGGCAATTGCTTTTCTTTTTTTAAAAAAACAAAGAAAATGGTGTATATATGTCTTGATGAAGTGGAGCTCTAACACAACTGAATGCTTTTTCTTTTGCAATAAACTGCATCTTAAATCAGCTCAAATTCTTAAAATACAATTTTTCAAGAAAACCCTGCATAATTTGGCAAAACCAGATTAAAACCAGATTAGTTTCTATAAAATCTGTGATGATAAAAGACGTCTTCTGTGTCTTTGCTACACATTGTCCTAATCAGTGAAATAATGATTAGAAAAAGAAGCAAATTGATTCCCAAATGTCACAATTACGTTTAACAGAGAATATTAAAAGTAGTTATTTCCTTTCTTTATTGCTTACTGGTTTTATTATTTCATTATAATTTTTCATACAAATCCAAACCAGGCCAGCTCAGCTTCTTTTGTTTACAGATAATAACTAAATAGAATTTAAAAGGAAGCTATAGAAACCCCTTCAGTAGAATTTATTTTGTAGCAATTCACAAAGAAATCTTGTCAGTATAGCTGAAGCATCTTTTGTCCTCAGTGACACCAAAACAAGATTGTATTGGAAAAGCTTTATGTGAGAAGGGTCATTGGCACTCACATTCAAAGTAATTATTCTTGTAAAATTAATTTACTTTTTTTTTTTTTTTAAATCCAAGCCCTTAAAATACTTCCCATTAGTAACAGGAGGTCTGTGCTTTTTATGTTCGTTGTGGCAGATGTTCCTTACATCCCAGATTTTTTCAGAACAACAGAATGGTTTGATGGATGAAAGACTGTATCTGGAAAAAGTGTATCAGTCAGCGTCATTAAAAGCCTGAGCCAGAGCCCACTGAAATCAGTGGGAATCACTGGCTTATGTTCACATTTTTCATATCTTGTTAAGAGGGAGTAAGTCTGAATTATTAAATAAGAATGGAATGACATTTTTTACTTGTGTTGCACATAATTTCTTTCTCCAACAGTAAGGAAGAAGAAGAATGTATTGGTGGAAGAATCTGTCATTGCACATACAGATGACTGGGTTTGTGACCCCAAGAGGCTTCCAGGCTTGCACAGAGACTACCAGGCGGCAAACCCCCTTGGAGCGCCTGGATAGGGGACTAAGAAGTGCTGGGAAGGGGAAACTGATTGTGGTACACCAGCACTATTGACAAGAACATTTAAGCAAACAAGGAAGATGAACACTAAGGTTGTTATGACAGTATTTTGTAAAATGCTTCCTGCCCTTCTGTGTACCATGGGAAGAGGTGGAAAGGTAGATATTTTACTACCTTGAATGGGTAATATATGTAGGAAGAATGCACATTCATCATGAATCAAGAACAGTTTCAGATTAAAGGGAGTACTTCATCTGAAATTCATCTGAATGAGGTGTCAGGGAGCTGGAAGAGGGAGTTGCTCCATAAGGGAAAGTGAAGGAGGAGCTGGTGCTGACAGCAAGGGAGCGCACAGTGCCAAAGCCCAAAGGAAAAGAGCAGAGCAGATCTGGTGATGGTAAGCAAGGTCAGCCAGAGATTTGATGACTGCTAGCCAGATACACAGTGATGAGACAAGTTTACAGTCAAGCCAGAATCAGGCAAGATCCTTGTAAGATCAGGCAAGGCAATACAATGTTTTTCAGGCAGGGACCACAGGTAAAACCTGAGCTTAAATGCAGCTTCAGAGCTGCAAAGCCCCCCCATCAAGGCTTCTCCTGGTTCTTTCCCACACAGCTCTTTCTCCAGAGTCTGATCCAAGGTCGCAGGGCTGCATCACATCACTGCTGGTCTTGAGCACTGGCAGCCAAACTGCACTGGGAGGGTGAAGAACTTGTTGGTGTAGGTCCCTAACAAAGAGTGACACTGTGTGATTTTAAGTTTGATGCTTAAAAACTAGAAAGTCATAACTGCGTGTTTAAACTGGAGACTGTGAAAGAGCTCACAAATGCACAAGAACACATTGAACTACTTCAAAGGGGACATACAGAAAATTAGGAAGCTTCTTAGCAAGACACCTGAAATGGATAGTCCAAGGAATTAAATTCTCATAGGCATGTAAGCTACTGGAGAACACTATATTTGAATCACAGCATTAGTGCTTATCACCTATGGAAATGACAGAGAAAATATAAAAGGAAGCTGAAATCACTTTCCAGCAAAGTCAAGGAGACTGCTATAAACAGGAAGGAATCCTTCAAATTGTATTTAAAACACAAAAATAAAAAGTATCATAAACTCTAATAGATTAAATGTAAAAATATGATTAATTAGGCAGAATGGAAAAAGAATTTGACAATTGATAAGATAAAAGAATCAAAATTAGTACTAAGACATATTTGAAACACAGTAAAAAACATGCTGGTGTTCATTGGGCCAGCAGATGATTTGTATGAAATGTGTACTTAGGGAGATGAATTCATTCCATCAGTTTTTTCTGTGGAAAAGAAATGAAGGTAGTCCCATGCTAGAGTGCTATTGTCAGGGGGAAGAGGACTCAGCAGACATCTGTCTGAATTTGAAGTTATTGTGGAAGCAGCTACAGATAAAATATTAAGGAAAAAAGATAAAATGCTCTGATAAAATAATAGAAAACCACCACTACCACAACAACTCTGAAAGAACTCAGGTACGAAACAGTTCAACTACTAATGGTGTAACCTCTTACTCGACTGGGCAGTAAATAAAATAGCAGATGAAATTCAATCCAGATAGATGCAAAGGAAGTGAAATGCAGTGTAGATAAATGTAAAGAAATCTGCTTCCGAGAAAAAGCAATCCTAGCTTCACAAATAAATGATGGGCTCTGAGTTGAGTGTTTCCACTTAGAAACAAGACCTTGGGATTATGATAGTTTTATGGAAGTGTCAGTTCAGTGCAGTCAGTGCTCACTCCATGTCCCAAGGAAAAAAAAATCTTAAAAAAATACTAGGAAAGAAATAGAGAACAAAACGTCAAACATTATTATTCAACTTAATAAATGCACTATTTTCCTGCATTTCAGTGCTGTCTTCTCATTACAGGAAGGCTATATATAAAGATTGGAAAAGATTCATGGCAGGAAAACAAGGGTCACTGGAGAAATGGAAGTCTATCTCAGCTCGGAAATCAGTAGATGGTATCATATATACTTGCTCTGTTCCTGCCTTTCTCTGTCTATTTAGGCTAGATAGACCCTTAATCTGAACCAGTACAACACCTCTATAGTCTAATACTTTCATAATTCATTATTATTATTATTATTATATTTCTTTATACGGTGGCCCAAATTATATGTAGTCTACAAACAAAAAGAACACAGCTTACTTGATGAGCTCACTATCTGAAAGTCACATGATAAAGCTATTAATATTCCTTCTATAGCTTTTATGTCCTGGAGCTTTAATGATGACTCAGAATTCTGCTACACCTGAAATAAATCATAGACAGAAAAACAATATAAACATGGAAATACTAAGTCTGCCGTAAATGGATTGAAAATACAAGCATAGAACAAGAAACAGAAACAGACAGCTACAGCAGGGAAGCACAAGTAAACTCTGAGACAATGTGAGAGATGGTATCTGTTGAACCTTACAACATTTTTTGGGACCATGATGGTAGAAGGGTATTTTGAGAGCAAAAATGAACTGAATTTGCAGGTATTTACATGGAACACATTTTAAGTATGAAGGATGCCTGGAAAAAACCCCATGACCTTTTCTGAAAATTTAACAGAGAACGGGAGGCCAATACAACAAATTTGTATGGCAAATGTCATCTGCCATAAAGAAATGGCAGATGAAAGAAAGAGTAATCTGTGAAGAGTACTGAAATCAAACCCAATAAATTTACGGCTGATGCAGCAGAGGAGAATTCACTGGCTGGATAAAAATGGAAAAGGAACATGGTAGAAACTGAGAAGAATCATTACAATAGATATGGCAACTTCAGAACTGCATTTTTGAAAACCAGAGAAAGGAATATTGATGTAAGTGAGAAGGGACATGAGCCCAGACAAGAATTTTAGCTGAATTGGCAGATAGGGGAAGCTATATGTAAGAAATGTTTTGCACTGAATCTTCCTGACATGACTTCGGTGGCAGGATCTGCAGCGAGGTCTGAGTTGAGGATGTCCTTTGCGTGGGCATGAGTGACAGGGGGTGGTCTCACAGCGGCTGAAAAGGAGGGCGGCATGTAGAGCCAGGGTAAAGGTGGGAAGATGTCTCTTCTAGCTCTGTCAAACTTGAGCTGACAAAAATCTACAAAATGACTTTTTTTTTCTGAAGTTAAAATAGGTGTTTGATTAAGGGGTTGCAGGACTGGAACTTAACACAGAGTGGGGAAGAGTGGTTATGGAAGGCAGGAGTCTGCTGTCTCTATCTGTATGAGCACAGGTACCCTACGTGGAACCCGACTGCAACAGAAATACATAGATCCATCTTTCCTAATCCTTGGGTTTAGCACCTGCATCCAGTATCAGCAAGTAGAAGAGGGAGTAGGGCCCATCTCTAGCTAATCCTAAAAAAAGACACACATTACACAGCATGATCATTCACACAGAACTAAAGATATAGGTAGCCCTACATCTAATATTTCTTAACCTTTGCAATTTATTTATTTATTTATTTATTTATTTATTTATTTATTTATTTATTTCAGAAAGCTCTTCTGTTGAAGATATATACTGTTTGTTACTTTTCCTGGACTCTTCTACAACATGTGTACCATGTAATCAAAAAACTCCCCATAATTAATGGACTGAGGCTAAGCGTGGCCTAAGGAGTGCAAGAAATACCTTACTGTCTGATTGGAACATTCCCTGGCAGCATTTGACTGCAGTAGACCTTGTAGCAGTCTGCAGTTTATTATTTCAAAGTCTTACTGTTCTGAGACTACTGATACTGAATTTCCTCCCTTTGTAATTTAAAACAGCAAGGAGATCTGATTCAGTCTTTTTCTCTTTATATTTTACCGTATAATACTAGACAAAAGAGCAGAGATCACTGAGAGAGGTGCTTGCTGTAATGGCACAGTTAAAGACTGAAAGCTGGAACAATTCTCTTTGGAAAGATATTTGAAGAGGTCAGTCTCCCTACTACAGATGGTCATGTTTTGATGGATAAAAAAAGTTTGCTGTTTGGATTCAGACAGGTAGGTCATGGCTTTAACTGTCTGCTCACTGACAGGAAAAAAAAAACCAACCCAGATATAGGATTTCATACTTTCTCCATTCACAGTTGATGGATGAGTTAAAAACGTACTTACTCTTGAGTTTATTCCCTAGCTGAGGAAATGTTGTATTATTGTATTTCTTTCTCTGAAAACTAGACACTTTCATTAAACTAAGAATGATATTTTTAAGGTAATTTATGTGAATGTGACTGTATTCTCTGCTGACTTGCTATTGTGTAACTCCTTCTAAAATGGTCTTTACAGAACCACAACAAAGATTCTTTTTTTTTCTTAGGGCAAAAGTACAGACAGACAATATTATTTTCTCTCTTTCTCCAGCAGTTGAAGAGCAGCGCTGAAATAGAGATTCAGCTACCTACTCTTGCTACAGGCTGTGCACTGAAGGCTGGACCTGAAGAGAACCGCTGGAATGCTGAGATAATTGAAAGACCTGACATGCTTGACATGACCTGATATACCAAAATATTTCTAGGCATTTTTTTAGGTATTTTGTTAGTGATGGAGCTGCCATGACATTTTCATACTAGATGTACTATTTCAGCTCTTCATAATTTTGCTCTAAAAATGACCTTTTAAGATAATTTTTTTTGTATGTGTATGAGGGCAGTACTTAAAGGTGCTAAACTGACAAGACTTACCATCTCTTTAATGGATATAGCAATGTCAGTGCAGTGCCCAGCTCCCACCAGTGTGCCAGTAATACCTCATTTCTTCAACCAAAAAGGCAACTGAACATTTCAACATTCTTGATTATCTGCTGAGATTGGCAAAGGCCTTGCAGAAATAAGGGGATCAGACATTCTCTCTGAACACTTCTTTTATTTGGAGCATGAATTTTCCCTTCTTTTTCCCTGATTTGAAATATTCTGACTCTACTAATGGAGGTTATCATCTGCTAAGGGGGACTTATCTTTTAATAGATGTTTTAATAGCCAGAAACTTCCAAAGAATGATGATCAAAAAATAAATTGGTAGTTCTAGTTAATTTCTATGCTGTATGTTTTATTTACTTCTAATTATTAAATTTGGAGGATTTGTTGGTAAGCACTATGTTTGTAATGCCCAGAAGTTTACGGAACCAGTGAATAAAGTTTAGGTACTTCACAGTTCTTTTCATTTTATCAATGTAGTTTTTTTTCTGTTGAGGAACGAAGGCGAAGTATGCAAGCTGACTACAGAAGATAATAAAGAATGTGTGCCTTCTATTTTCAGAAATAGAAGTGTGAATATTCCTTTGGAGGGAAAAAAAAAAGGAGAGGAAGAATAAAAAGAAAGATTTGGGATAAGAAAGAGTAAGACAGAAGGGCTGAGAGGGCTCGGGTCATGGGGCAGGGTATAAAGAGGGAAGGAGGAAGGAGCGGTTAGGCAATGGCAGATGCTGACGAGGAGCAGGGGCAGGCAGCCATTAACTGCTCCATCACCTGTTCTTGCCAGAACTGTGTAGGTAGAACCTGGGATAATCCTAGCACTGCAGGCTGCCCCAGAGAGCTGAACTGAAAGCCAGTCAGTCCACATCTGCTTTGACTTTCACGTTTAAAGGAATCATAAGTTCCTCTGCTGCCCTACAGCGTTTTCCCCTCCCCTTGCCTGTGTTATGTGCTAAAACCTGCACTCTTCAGAGCTGTTTGTCACCCTCAGTCTGCTCTCCTAAACAAAGCCAAATTTGGGGTCAGTTCTGTTTACTTTTCCTTCCTCTTACATGTGATTTGAATTGTCCTGCCAATGGCCGTGTATGGGACAGGATGAGGAACTTGTCCATTGGCAGGCAAGGGGTGCTGCAGAACTTGCTGCACATGTCAGCATGGATCTGCAGAGTCTAAAGGAAGGGATCTGAGCCCTGCTACATCTGCAGAGTCTAAACAAAGGGATCTGAGCCCTGCTACTTGTCCTATTAAGACCGCAGTTGTGTGTGAAGAGAAGCTAGGATGGGAATGCCAGTTAAAGGGACAATAAGCCTTAAGGAGCGAAAAGCTAAGATATATGCAACTCCTACTGGAACAGGGAAGCTGATCAGAGTTTTGAAGGAAAGACTAGACTGCTTGGGCTGACAGCATATTTGGGTAGGGCTGGCAAAACCAGATTCAGGAAAGGAGTTCATTGTGCAGTCAGGCTACCTCTGCAGCCAAAGAACCGGTGGAGGAAACAGGAGGTGCCTGTGTGAACACATCAACTATTGATGTTGTAATGTGCTATTAGAAAACCCAAGGAAATTCAAGCACAGAGAGAACATAGAATTCACATTTTTCTTTGGAATTTTCTGCCCTTCCAAAATACTCAAAATTTGAAACACAGAAAATTATTATTGAAAGTATTTCAGATGCATAATCACATCATACGCTAACTGGCCATCTCTATGCTTTATTTAAAAAAAAAAGAAGGCAAACACACCCATAACTCACTTCCTGTGTCTGCAATACCAAGAGGTGTTTTGGCTCTGGGAAGGCTTGCATGGGTGATACCTGCAGAGCTGTGCTACATGGAGTGTGGGCTCTTGTCACGGACCACATGCTTGCCAAACTTCACCTTCCTTCCACGCTTCACTAGAGAACTAGTTTGACCTACTACGTTTGCATTTATCCATGGCTAAACCCATGTCTTCCAATAACGATCTTACAATTCTGTCGCATGCTTCCATGTTTAGCACTGATCCTGGTCCCCAAGCTGTTGAAGCCATAACCGCACGTCAGAGCATCAAGTCTTTAAGATGTCCCCGTTCTTCTAATGACAAAAACAAGTTTTGGGGAAAAGACAAAAACTGGAGTATTGCCTCAGTTTTTTTTAACATCTCGTAAAGGTCTTGCGCAGCTTTTACGTGGGGGACTGGCGACACCGCGTGCGCGCGGGGGCCGGGGGTGGTGTTGGGACTCTTGCAAAAGGCAAGGGCCCCGCGTGGCTGTCCCTCGCTGTCCATCTCACCCCCAGCCGTTGCGCTTCGCTCCTGGATGACCCTAATGTGGTCAGACAGACATCCCTGGCGTGTGCATGGTGGGGCTTTTTGATTTTTTTTTTTCTTGCCCCAAAGGCAACGGCTTGCTATTTTTCAACAGCGCAAGAGCGAGCTTGACAACGCACCCATGTCCACGAGGACCACAGCTTTTAGAACCGCCGTTAATAACGGCAGTTTTATGCTTCGTTCCCCCGCAGGGGAACAGAAGAGGTGCCATGCTGGGCGTTGAGCTGTGATTCCTAATACAAGAGATCCTGACCAGACACCCCTGAGAACGAACGTGCCTGCGCTCAGACCGCGTTACCCGCCCCGCACCCCGCGCCTCTCCCCGCGGGAGGGAGGTCCCAGCACTGGCCGGGACGGCCCCGGCAGGGGCGGGCAGGGCCGGGCAGAGAACGGGCACTGGCCCCTCCACGGCTTCACTTCGCGCCGCGCAGGCGCGCTCGGGCCGCGCATGCGCCGCGGGGCCGGCAGCGGACAGGTGCGCAGGCGCAGCGGCGAGACCGGCCGCCGCGGGCGGGCGGGCGCGGGTCTGCATCCGGGTCGCCGCCGTGCCCATTGTCTGGGGAAGGGGCCCGGGGCTCGGCGGCGCCGCACCGCACCCGAGGGCCCCTGTCTGCCCGTCGCTCACCCGCGCAGGCTTTAGTAAGTGATCCCCCGCCTCTGCCCCGGGGGGAGGCTGGCGTGCCTGCGGAGCGCGCCCTCCCCCGGGCGGGCGGGCGCGCGCATCGCCGTTCCCTCAGGCGCCCCGCGGCCCCGGCCGCCCCTTCCCCGTGCCTCTCCTCGCTGGGGGCGACGGATCGCG